>JARFTM010000337.1:0-23211 GCA_030278935.1 Trichoderma polysporum | reverse complement strand
AAGAAGATAGGGGGTAAAAGATAGACAAGAGGAGGAGAAGGAGGGGGAGGGGGGAAATATGCGAGGAACCTTGTGTTGGAGGCAAAAAGCTGTTTGCCCGGTTCTAGTTTTGGGGGTGTTTTGGAGATGTGGTTGGGTAAGAAAGGGGGCGTGTGTAAGTATGTATGAGGAATGAGGAGAGGGCGTGTAAAGGGCGTATGTCAACCTCGCATGTTAGTGTATTCGGCCATAGTTGGATCCTGGATGGGGGGAAGGTTTCGGTGATACGACTTGGCAGAGAGTAATGACGGGGGGGTGTCTGTGGCTGGCCGGCTATAAGAGGCCGATATATCGTATACAAGCTTATTTCTTGCCTCCTTGTACTGTAACTTGGGGTACAAAGAGACAATCTAATCTACAATAGGACAGTGGAAGAGAAGAAGAAGACTGGGGGTCGTGTGTATGGGTCTGTTCGAGTGTTGGTCGTCCATGGGTAAGCCCGGGTGGCGAGGAGGCAGATTCAAGTGGAAGTGGCGGTAAGTCAAATCAAATAACTCAGATAATTCTCGGGCCGTTGTAGTTGAATGTCTTTGGTGTTGCCATTGGAGATGCCTAGTCGAGTTAGGTACAGTTGTATTTTATTAGTGTTTGTATTTGTTATCTTTAGGCAGCATCCCTGACCGGTATGTAGAAGCAATACACTTCATTCTGGTCATGGAGAGGCGAATAGATTCCACATTACCGGAGTAATATCGAAACTTGTTCCAGCCTGTGTAGGTTATTAGAAGCAGATTGGGTGAGATAAGGGACTTTGCATTGCATTGCATTGCATTACGGGACGGAGCATTCAGCATTGTACTCCATTTAATAACCTAGCTGCTATCTTTTTGCCTCCGAGGTTACATTGACGTGGCTCCACCATATCTTTTGGATGGAAGAAGAAAATTTTCACTGTCTCTTGTATCTCTTATATCTAGGAGAATTCGTGATATTCGTATATACCTCTTTCTCTATATTCGTGTATCTGTCTGTCACCACTCTATGTATGCCACATTATTGAGTGTGCTTTACAGAAGATAAGGAAAATATACTGATAGATGAAGGAAAAGTAACCTTTGTAGTGATTGGAAATATATCCTGACAACGACCTACATGTATGTATGTATGTATGTATATATAGAATTCCTAAAAGGTTAGACGACCTTGTGACATTTTCTTGCTGAGGCATATTTACATCTTCTTCGTTCGAAAAATGTTTTTGAACAGGCTAATCATACGAGATATGACCTTATATGTCGTCTGATTGATCTGATTGAGCTATGAATAGATAGATGGAGTAGTAAAGATAGATGGAGTAGGCATCTTGCAGAGCTTTGTCCTTCTTACAACATGCCAAAAGACGATTGTACTCCAATTTCTTACTATACGCTAGTTACTCGTAAGTCTCTGTATCCCACTGATTTCTACCATCTTAGTGTCTCTGCTGCTGAAGTTCATTATCCTATTCAAAGACTAAAAAATATTCATGCACCTTTGTAAATACAGCTGTTGAAGATACGAAGCTCTAATGTCGCTGCTAAAGACTAGAAACCGAAATGGTTATTTTAAGGTATCGAATATATATAAGAGTGGATAATTAGAAATGATACTTGATATGCCTTAAGCTGGAGACGTAAACCCTTTAGTCAAGCTACGCGAAGGGAAGCGACATCAAATATAGTGATGGCAAAAGATTGGCTTACAAAAAACAGAAAGCTTACTCTCTTATCCTGCGTTCACTCACAGAAGATATTCACCTCACCTGTTGGTTTCACACTTTTGGCTGTTTGCGATAGGCTCATCAGTATCCCTGGTTTATTTTTCTATAGGTGTCTTAATAACTCTTTACAAATATTCGTACAACCGATTCCTCAAATTTACCTATAGTGCTCCCTCTCTCCTCCACTCTCTGAACAACACTAAGCAATCTTCCATTCCCCTTATCCATAGGACAACAAACACACGACCAGAATGGAGCTCCTCATTCTTCATAAATTACCTCCTCTCCCCAGTCTTCATCATCTGTCTCTTCCCAATCTTCATTCTCTATTTCTTCGACAATATCATCTACCCGAACGCCCGTGAGCAGAGGAGTGACTTCTGGCGTATTTCTCACGAAAAAAGAGTGATTTTCAGTCACCGTCCTGCCAAGATAGACGTAACCCATCGGCGTGTGAAGCACGTCATGCGCTCTGCAGCGGACAACAAGCCATTCTAGGAAGAACGCAGAGCTAATCCAAGTACTGGCTTGGAAATCTCTCATGTAATCGTCTACAAGCTTCCACTCTTCATAATCTGTGTAGAGTCGGCCTGCCACAATGCCAAGTTCCACTTTGAACCATGTGGGAAATTTGGTGTTGGAAGGGATTGGTGGCAGCGAATAATAACGGAGCTTGTTGAAAGGCGTCATAGCTCGTACGATCGGAGGGGCGTAGGCGATTAGGTGTACTTTCGGTTTGCTAACGGTGAGTCGAAGCATCGGAATAAGCAGCTCGACCTCTTCAGGGATGATTATCAGGGCAGTCTATGTAGATGGACTCCAGAGAATCCATTCCACAGGACGCTATAACCGTCGTTAAAAGTTAGCATCACGTAATTAAAGACACCAATAATTGATAGCACGGCAAATTAGACTTACCAAGAAACGATCGCCGACATTCTGATCCTTCTGAGAGAGCACAATAGTCCGACCAAATTCCTTTGAAACAAAGAGTCGCGATCCAGTGCTACGGATCCCATGCTTTTTACCAACCGCCGTTCCGGCAATGTAGTCAAAAGCATGATCAATTTCTCCGCCGGCAGTGTCCAATTGCCCAGTACTCAAAAATCCCAAGATACTTGAGCTCAATCCTGGGAACATAAGTGCTTCGTATTGAATGGGCCTTTGTACTTCTCGGACAGTTTCGAGCTGTACTTCAAGCTCACGTTCTTGCTCTACTTCTCCAAACGCGTCTATCTGCCGGATGCCAGTATTGCCATGCTGGAATAGTCTATTCACAAATCTTTGGAGGCGAGAGGAGAGCATTTTCTCAGGACCTTGCAATGAGCCGCTTAATGGGCCGCCATATAGCTGCTCCAGAGTCTGATGCTCCTGTTGCTGCAATATTTTGACTAGGGCAGATTTACGAGACGCCGAAGTCAAAAAACCAGGATGTTGCAGCATTGCATTCGCACGTCTGCAGAAATCATTGCCTTGCGCTTGGAAAAGCGGCTGCAAATCCTCGTTTGTTTTGCAGGTTTGCTCTAGAAGCCAGAAGATAACGTGTGGCGACTCGATGTGATGTTTAATAGGGAATCGTTCGCCGCAAATATCCTTGATACTCATGTCGACTTCTGGCGGGGCGAAGAAAGTCACAGATTGTGTTGTACGTAATTGTCGGAGGCGCATGGCAGCTGTGGTGAAATCCCATCGTTAGCATTCATCATTACCATCCCGTGAAGTTGAAACCATTTTGTTGATAGTTCATGCGATCAAAGGAAAATAGATTTGGGATGGGAGAGAAGGATACTTACCTTGCATAGTATTGTCTTTTGTCTGTTTAAGTGCTAGGGTTAGTGCCGCATGGGCGTCTTCAGGTAACTTTAGGTCAACTCCTCGGGTATGGGCTTCATCGAAATAGACGACACAATCTTTCAAGTCATTCGCGAGCCGTGTTGCTAGCAACGGCGTATCCTGCTTCGCCGGATCTTTGAAGGAAACCCAAGCACTGTTATCCGAACGAAAGTAAACAGCCGCTTGTGCCTGTCTGTCAATAGAGAGCCACAGGTCAACCAGTTCCTTGTTTCCCATCTCAAGAACATATGCGCCAGCATCAATTAGAATCATGATTCCTTGCTTAGATAGCTCCGCCAGCATCCCCTGCTCACTGAGACGTTGCCGATTGCTGTCCACCAAGACGTTGTATTTCCTATTGCGGGGCTGCAGCAGATACGATAGAACTTCAGCGTTTGTCTGAAGCAGACTAGGGAGGTCCTCTTGTTGAATTGTCATGGGCAGCAGATACCTGTTGTCATTGGTACCGCTAAAGCCAGTTGTTCTTGCATTGAGAGCCGCCGTCATTTTGGTATCTAGAGGAATATCCCACGCTGAGGCTTGCAGTTTAATCGTAAACTGCCGTGCGTGGAGTGGGAAGACGAAGTTGTTCATGTAGTAGTCAGCCACGACTTGGACTCGGTAAAAATATCTCCAAAGCGAGCTTATCTGAGACTCATCATCTATATTGATGATGCTCCAATGTTGTAGAGAAGAGGGTAGAACTGATTCCGAGGTCCACTTCTCATACTCAGAGGCTGCGTCTTCCGAAGTCAATACGCGCTTTAGGGCTTGTCGGAACTGCTCATACGACAGTCCAGCCGAATAAAAGCTTATACATGTCAACAAGATGGCCACATCTGGATGGCCGTACTCAGACAGTTCAGAGGGGACGCCCTTGGCCGCATAGGGGACTGCGACAGGAGGCCGGTGTGGATGAAGGCCGTACTGCACGTTCCATCTTTTCGCTAGACAGAGCACCAAAATTTTGCGAGTAACTAATCCTCGAACAGTGAGAAGCTTTATTGCTGCGCTCTCGGGGTGGGAGAAAGACTTGGCGGCTTTTTCAAACAACACTCTATCAAAGCTCTGCTCAGACAGTATTCGCTTAATAGCCGTTCGCGTGTCTTCATCAACTGCCTTCTCTCTATAGAGAAATGGTGCTTTGCCATCAGAGACATCCTCCACTATAAGCCGATGAAGCTCATCTTCGACATCAGTTCGTAGGAATTGGACGGTTGGAAGCCAGCTGGATCTTGCTAATATTTCTATACTTCCAGGAAAGGCTGCCTGCAGTCGCGGCACATGCTCGGACACCATGGACAGAAGGCCCTCAGCGACTTGCCACCGGAACGGATGCCCGTCAACCGCCAATTCTGATCCACTAGGATAATTCAGCTGAGTCTTCGGCGATAGAGTGAAGTCTGACTCGTCTAGGATATCTCGGCAGTGAGCATCAAGCCACTTCTGGAAGTTAATCATTGTCTCGGCTTCTTTGGGTTTATTATCCGCAAGGCGCTGTAGCCCCGATAGTCTAAATGACAGCACATGTTCATGGCTCGTTAAGATTAAACCTCTAGATTCTTGGATTTCGTGATGCAGTAGCTCGTACAACTGAAGTATTTGAGTTGCCGTGGATGTATGGCGTGAGAATGGTATATGACATACTTCTCTTCCAACGAGGCCACCCAATCGTGAAAGCATCATGTTAGCCGTCTGCATTATGAGAGACTTTGGGACGATGAGGCGGGAGACATCATCACCATTTGCTAACATAGCTGCAGCCATGGGCATTATACAAGATGTTTTGCCTGCAGCGCAAACGTTAGCGCTATTCTCGAATTAGAATATTCCAGCACATCTTACCTTTTCCCATATTCATTTGCAGTACGCTATTCTCACCCGAAATGGGATTAATGATGGCTCGTGCAACATCAATTTGATCCGTACGAATCAGTATGTTGCTATCAATCTCAAGTAGCAACCAATCCGGATCTTCTTGCGTAGGGTCCCAATTCTGATGACCAACATTGGAAAGTTCCTCACCTATAGCACGCTGATCATTGTGCAGGACAGCAGATCTTAGACGTCGCAACCTCTGAACTTCAGCAATTGCGCAGCCATAGTGTATGAGTGCTTCTTTCATCCCGACGCCAAATTGATGATTAGCGCGAGATTGTAATAGCTCGAGTATCTCGATAGGAGTTCGGCATGGCAGAATGTCACCTAAAGCGAGCCATGTGAAGCGAGCATCACCCGACCAAAGTGCAATTCTGATCGATTCAAGGTAGTTATCCGCGGTAGCCTTCATTCGTTCTATAGTGCGTATAATCTCCTCCACTTCAGGAACTGATTGCATCGAACCGGTGGTTATTCTGTGGCTACTTTGCTTCAAAGCTGTCAAGCTACGCAAAAGATCATCGCTGTAATTTTGGCGTAGAGTATTGGGTGACTTAGAAAATGAGTCCAATATTTGATCTAACTCTGTAAATTCAGGCAATGTTTCCCCGGATCCTTCGTTCTGTGATTCTACTTCAGCAATTCTGAAATGGCTTTCGATTCGAACAAGTTCTGGACCAGCTCTGGTCACAAGTCCCTGAGAAATAGATGGCACAATATCTTGGTAGCTGAAATGAAGCAAGCGAGGGACTTTCATTTTCCAAAATTGCGGCCGCTTCGTAGGGTACACTCGATCTTTATATGGAAGGAGAATGGCATCGACTTGGTCGATGTAAGCTGATAACTGATCATTTTGTTGTCTGCGATCCCAGTCTGGTCGAATAGTGCTTAAGGCGAGGGGGACATTGATGAAATTTGGAATCCAAGCTCCATCGGAGCCAATGTTACTCGGAAGTACAGGCCAAAGTTTCAGAAGTTCCTTAGCGAATAGTTTCCCTTGGTTTTCACAGTTGCTCTTGTGATTTTCCTTTTCTTCTTTCCATTGATTGGCCCTAGAAGATGTCGCAGGGCATGGCAAAAACGCCTTCGCAATGAACTTCTGAAGGATCTCGACTGAAGGAGGCCCACGGTCTGCGAAACGCGAAAAACTGGTGTACATTGGACGTTCCAAATCTCT
The DNA here is from genome assembly GCA_030278935.1 of Trichoderma polysporum. Classification (NCBI taxonomy): domain Eukaryota; kingdom Fungi; phylum Ascomycota; class Sordariomycetes; order Hypocreales; family Hypocreaceae; genus Trichoderma; species Trichoderma polysporum. The sequence goes on along the minus strand of JARFTM010000337.1, from coordinate 16,585 downwards.
AAGTTTCTTGATACAACAAAATGCCGCTAGAAATTTGACAACATCCATATCAGCTTTGGAATGGAATGATATTAAACTCAGCTGGAAGATTGACGATAACTTGGCTTCTTCGTCACAACATAAGCTTATAATCGATCCCCAGCGTTTTTTGATTGGGTGTTCAATTTGACTCATGAGAGGTTCGGCGCTCAGTAAAGAGCCGTCATTAAAGCCATCGATGTGATCCCAGCTCTCGATAATGTTCCGCAGACTGCGTTTCATCTCGAGGCGCGGTGAGCATGAGTGTATCATCTTGGCAATATGATAAACTCGACAACCTCGGGAACTTAGTTCCCTATCGCGAGGGTTGTACGTCTTGTCAGCCAGGCGTAGCTTTCCAGTGTCCTCCGTTATTCGCTCATATAGCAAACGACGAGCCTGTGCACGGAGTCGTAGCTGGCTCTCTTTTCTGACAGGGCTCGTTTGAGCTTGCGTTTCCTGAGAAAATTTAGCCAAATTGGTGGCTCTCTCCTCAATTTTTCGAATGAGAGGCTCGAATTGATCGCTTTGGATTGTCGCCGTAAGAGAGTTATTCCATTTTACCCTCTGTAAACGTTTGAGATCTAATGGATAATAGTCTCGTTGAGGAAGCAGAGATGCTAATTCCTGAAAATTTAGAGAAGAGATAGGCGACCAAGGCTGGGCTGCTCCAGATCGGAGAATGCGGATTGCTTCCTCTGTTCCAGTCACTCCTGTCAAAGGATCTGGTAAACAGAAAGAAGTGATAGCATGGCATAAGGCTTTCTTATATAGCAGAAGCGGCTCTGCCGTTACAGATAAGCGGCCAAGAGTTTCATCAATATCGAATAGAGAATACCCATCAGAATCTTCCAAGAAAGACGATACGTGGATGCCGCTGTGGTGGCGCTTCCACGTTAGTTTTCCATTGGGTATAATAATACTTCTCTTGTCCTTGTCTTGCATATCTCGCAATACGATCTTGCTAGCAAGCCCATACCATGTTCCGGCGTCTTGATTGAGATCGATAGAGGCCTTGAGTTGCTTACAATAAAGTAGCCCGATATTGTTGACGCGGAACTCAAGATCTAAATGACGCAGTTCAACCGATAGCTTGCTACTTTGTGACCCAGATTGGAACACTGTTAGCTTCTGTGGCAATTCAAAGTGCCGAAATATCTTAGCTATTTGCTCAAATACCGACGATCGCGGATCAACTAATTTCACTTTTTCACCACGAGTCGCCCACCGGTTGAAGATGTCTATGTTCCAGTCGCGTGGCCGGCTCCACCAAATTGAAGGGTGCCGCCGAACTTCCAGAATGCCGGCATCTAAATTCAACCAATGCGAACAGGAATCTAGCAGACTCATGGGTAAATCAAATGAAATGGGGTTATTAATCCCAAAAACTGTGTTAGGGACAAATTGGTATAGTATATTTCCTCTCTGGGCCCGAATAATGACCTGAGAGTTGCGCATGCCAAAATGAATAATCTGATCCTTAAATAGGTGGGCAAGCCTATATTCCATGCCAGACATGGCTGAAGGATAGACATATAGATTGTGATCTTCGAAAAGAAGCTTGACCGACGGGTCATTTCGTATAGCTAGTGGAAGATTCCCTCGTTGCTTTCCGTTAATGAGAAAGTGGCCTTCCATAAAATTCAAGTGGAAGACTTGCTTGCCTTGAGAGCGCTCAGGATCTTCAGGCACAACGTATATAATCCAATGGCGGCGAGGGTCAAGAAACTTCCAGAAAGGAGTGAGCTGGGATACATCACTAGCCACACTTGGCCAATCAATGCCAATAGCCTCCCAAATGACCTCTGAATGAGCTTTGACTGCGATAAGAATCAAATTGCTTATGCGAAACATCATCTTTACGTCGCGGATTATCATAATTCTGACCAGATCTGGTAGACCGCTAATGCTCATCACCCGGTTCTCTTGCAGTGCAACTGAAGCTCGAACCCAAGCGGAAAGATCAGATGGCAGTAAAGTTGTCTCGGATCCAATATACACCTCAAAAGTTCTGCGACATAGTAATGCTGCTTTTAGGCCATAAGTGGAGATTCGGTCAGCGTCTTTTTTGTCTTGAGCTCTTCTGGATTCTTCTTGTGAAGGGGTAATCCATTCTAGAGTAGCAACCCTGGCTGATTTGAGCAGATGCTCAAACTCGCGGCGCATTTCTCCATCAGGTAACAAAGAGAAGATTCGCAAACTCAAGTTGATAAGAAGTTACATGCAGCTTGTTTCTCTCCAATTGGTATAGATAGAGTCCATTCGGCTTTTGATCTGTTCCTTTAGGTTCTGGACAAATTCTCCCTCTCTCATAACTGAGTGCACGCTGCGTAGAGCATCTGAACCATTCAGAGAGCGGGGGCCGGCTTGAACAGCCAATTGAGAAAGCATCAGAGTAGTGTCTTCATTGCTGAAGTTGAGGTTGGTCGAGCCCAGTTCCACGAGGATGTTTAGCCAGCGACGTGATTTTCCGGCAAGGAGTTTCTGATATGCTGAAAATTCTGCCGCAGACAAGGTGGGTGGGCATTTGGCGATATTGGCTTGGATCGCGTACGATGATGGTCCATCAAAATTCTCCACCGGGTGCTGTTGCGGCATCAATACTGTACTTCAAAGCCCGATAGGAACATGAATTCCGCAAAGATGATGCAATGTGGGAATTTTAGCAAGATCTTTCACCCAAATCTTGATTTCGTGGTCGTACAAATGAAAATCTGCCGCAAATGGTAATAGGATCTTGTCCAGAGGCACCAATCCATCGCTGAAACTGTAATGTGTTTCTGTGAAGCATTTCTTTTCAGATGCAAGCGAAATGCATTCGCTGTTCGCCTTCATAAATACTTTCAACTGAGGACACTTGTCCAGAGTAGTGTAAGGTGGTTTTGAAGATGAGCGGGCAGGATGTGCTAAAATTCTAAGGATTCTCCATGTTGTGTTGCGATATGCAGATAGATATTCAGGGATCGTCAATTCAAAGATAATTTGAAGGCTTTTTGCTTCCTCCTTTGGGAGAAAGTCTTCATGGTGTTCGACCTTAAGTCGATTTCGGCTCCTCCAGTGCCAACATTTCTCGCAGCCATGAACGTCCCGTATCCCATTTGTAAACGTGCACAGGCAGGGTGTATTATTCAATTTCTGAGTACGGTCTTCATACTCAAGCGTCGTTTTTTCCCACGCTGCAGTCTTGGCTTCACGATCTTCCTTCGATGCTTGTTGGATACGAGCCATCTCTTCCTTCATCTGCTCTGATTGCTTCACATACTTTCCGGCAAAATCGGTCGCATCAAGCGTACTGAAAATATGACCATATTGAGCTTTTGCATGACGATTAGCAAGATAGTTCTGGATCACTAGTAGTCGCTTCATGTCAGACAGAGTAGGTAGCTGAAGGACATCAAGGAGCTCAGGCGTGAATACTGGGCGGTAGTCGCCTAACAGAGGACAGTGTATGAGCGCAGATTCATCCATCCGCATCCATAGTTCGAATATCGCGAGAATTTTGATACTTTGAAGAATGGGGTTGCCGTTGTAGGTTTTGCCAACTTGTTTAAAGACGTTGCAAATTTCGTTAGCAAGTTTCTGGCACCGAGTTTCAACATCTTGAATGGTGCTCCAGTTATCTCTATTATTGAGCTCGATTCGCTGCTCCATTTGACTTAGGAGGCATATCTGATAGACAAAATTACGAACTTCTTGAATAGGCGTATCCAAGGGATTGGGGAGATGCAGTGACACATCGCTGAGGAACTGAGGCGGTAACTTGTGATCAGCCAACAGCTTGTCGAGGTATTCGCCGCTATGAAGAAGCGACAAGCGAAGAGAGTCTTCAGATGCTCGTTGGGGCAGCCGTTTGACGGACCGTTTTGTCATCTTCTTGAACTCATTCCATAGGTTTTCAACACAGTCGTTTGCAAACTCAATTGAGCTTCTGATCATCGGAACGGCACTGCTGAAAAAGCTCTCGAAAGCCTCTTTGTGTGTCAATAGACTAAGCTTTTCCTGTTCAATCTTGATCATACGGCGGCATAGCTTAGTTCGAAGAGTGATAACCAACTCAGGTTCAAGGTTTTTGACCTCATTGATGAAAATTGATTCTCCTTTAGTAGCAAATACTTCGGCAGAATCTTGAAGCAAGCCGGCAAAGAAAATGCTCATCAATAGCTTGTAGCAAGCCCGCCCATTTTCACCCAGAGAAATGTTGAGTTGCCTTTGGGCTGCCACGCGCAGGACCAGCCAGAAAGGGAGCCTTCGCCAAGGCAATGACTTTGCCTCTAGAAGGTTGACATCATCCCTAACCCTCTTTCTGAGAATTGGGACTGTAGTAGAGTCGCCAATAGCCTCAAGGATAGCTATAAGCAGTTGTGTTATTAAAGCTGGATCGGATGTGTCTCGATTCTCAGACACGATGACATTGGCCTTTCTAGCTTGAGCTTGGAGGCTGTGAATAGATTCCATGCTGGCTCGCTCAAGGAAGGCCGCAAGTTGTTCCAGAAGCCTTTCGTCGTTAAACTCTGCAAGAGTCAAACGAACAGCGCGCCCTGGAAAATCCCATAAAAGGGCGTTGTCGGCAGCAAGTACGTGCTCAGTGGTTGGAGACTTTTCAAAAGACTCTATCACGACTGAGTCTTCTTCGTTTCTACCACACCATTAATTAGCGAGCTTAAAGATTTGTTAACATACTAGATCTGGGTACTTACTTGTCGATCTCACGTCTTATGAGAATTGCGGCGTTTTGTTCAACCACATGGAGAACCAGAACATTATGCGGCTTGATCTGCGCAAAATTCTGGAGCATGGTTTCTTTTTCGAGCCGTCCTCGATTCAAGACGCGACATATTTGCAAAGATTCACTCAAGGCTCGGAGAGCGTCAGAGTGAGGCTGACTCGCTAGGTCTTCCGCCAGACTGCAAGCACGCAGCAATCTCTTGAGCAGATCCTCTGATATCTCTTCATAATTTTCTTCCTTATTTCCAGGCATCTTTGGAGGCAATATGGCATGGTCTAGGACAGACCGAAGCGGAGCCATGCTGAAAAGCTAGGGCAAGGGGTATCCAGAATACAGCGAAAATTGTGAAGTCTGCAGAATTTGCGAATTGAGTGTGCGAGAATTTTTAGAAAAGAGAGATTCAGAAAAGCAGAGGCACATCATAATAAACAATTTTCAAACTGGTGTGCCAGCTGCCTGGAGTTGGTGGCCAACCTGCCAGCTGCCGCTCGGCGACCAGCAGAGGCCAGACGCAACGAGCCGATCGTAAATTTGCACATGTCGGGTATTTGTGTTGTGTTGTAAATGTGTATAAAGTCAGGAAAAAGATTAACAGGAATTGACGAGACCAGTTACTAAAGATTCTTTTTGCTTTCTCTGAAGACAGTCAATGGCGATTTTGTATGGTGATCTCTCGAATGCAAAACAGTTGTGAATATATAGAGGCAGACGCGTTTTCTCTTATCTTCACTCCTCTGCCAATTAAGATGCGACCTTGCTGTACTTCACATCCAAAATTTCCATGCTGAAGGCCCATAAGATGAAGAAACAGCTGGTCGGCACCATGAATTTGCTATCCAGCAAGCCAAGGTGGCTATATCAGCAACTAGGCTTGACACACTAGACATATAAAAAGAAGATCTACAATACTAAGCAATGGCATGGGATAATTGGATTTTATACTGTTTCTAAAAAGCTCCCGAAGAACAGGATGGTGTTGAGACAGACCACTAAAACGATACCGAGTGTTTTGAAGTTTCACGTCTTGGCCGTTGAGGAGAAAGTCTGATAATAGAAGAGAAGGAAAACGTATGCTTTACGCACCCACATAATAGCAAATAAATGAACGAGTCGATAGTGAGATTCTGGACAGATATATCATATCGGTCAGTGTCAGCCAACAACGTGGTAACAGATAATATTTGCGACAGAGAGACCATGTCTTTAGCATATCAAGGATCTGGCGAATAAGAATATTACACATATGGTAATAGATTCTCGTTGTATAGCTTGTCAATGTGGGTGAGTTACCTGAGTGGAAGCGAGATAGAAGCATTGGGCTACTTGCACCTCCGCATAAACGCCAGAAACCCGACCGCCATAAGCTGGCCGCTCATTTTAACTGTTACAGATGAGAATCATCAAACATTTTTTTTTTAGCGCCTACATATAAAACGATATAAAAGCATATCAAATTGACGTGACATGCTAGATTTCCTAGAAATGATCTACTTTGACAGCCCGAACTCACAGCCATCGACGCCTAGGCCGGGTCCCGTTATACAAATGCGCGAGTAGGACCATATAATTACGGCCAGCGTGATTAATGCCAGAAACACTGAATAACGCAGTATTCTAGCTTAAATTACGGAGTACCACAAGGGTTGATAAAACCGGGCTCAACTGCAGTGAGAGAAGGGATTGGTCCGAGCCATCCGGCCAGAACCATAATTTCTGCACTCATCAGCTCATTATAAGCTGGAGAGTGATAATTATAAACAATAACTTGCAAAGACCCGACAGAATATTAATCGTTTGTGCTGGAGGTTTGACCTTGTAGAGCAAAGTATGCAGCGAACAAACCCACTATATGCGTCCGGCATGATGGCACCAACCCGAATGAGGAGATAAAGACGGTCCAACACCATTGCAATGCAAGCGCCTATCCTTTTTGAATCACTGAGCCGATGGTACTTCGCATTGTATATCCATAGACGCACATATACCCCTCTAATTATATCCGCCACTCATATTAGAGAGTTGCGAATGGAGTGAATCCTTTGGTTTAATGCAACGCCCGAAAGGCTACCAATTGGAACGCCAGGATTTCTCTCTGCGTGGGGGTTTCAAGTCATGAGTTACATCGTGCAGGAAATATTTCCCTTTGTGACGAAACAATTATCGAGAAAGAGGGGGCCCGCGAACGAATACGCGCATACTCTGGCATAATTCGAGCAGCACCGCAAAGGGAGTTTATTGCCACTATTGTGTGCGCATTATTCATTTCTGTGTGTCGATTGTTTCCAAATGCCCTGTTTTTTTATGCCAACTTGGTGACACAGCCGCACCGAGACCAACGCATGAAGATGTATCCAATCCATGCGATGTATGACCAACTAAGCCTATTCAAAAAGGTCACATGCGTTCATCTTTGTTGTTTATTCTGAAAAAAAGAAGAAGAAAAAATCTTTTGTCTCTCTCTCCCTCTCCCTTCCTCTCTCTTTTCTTTTCTTTTCTTTTCTTTTTTTATTAGAAAGAAACAACAAATAACTTTCCCTTGTATACGTATCAAGTATTTACATGGAATAATGGCGACTGCGTGGGGATTGCAGGCTTCGCCCTTAAGTTGGCTCAGTATTACCGCACTGACACTCCTAGCCGTATGAGCGCAAACGGATAGAAGTCAGATCATGAAGCTAACGATATTCTAGTATACCGTGCTTCGAACTATTCTCAATCTGTTTTTCCATCCTCTGTCCAAAGTTCCAGGTCCAGTTACATGGAGAGCATCTCGGCTACCTTTCATCTGGTCTCTTATTAGGGGAAATCTTGTCCGTGATATTGAACGACTTCATCGCAAATATGGTCCCATTCTACGTATTGCGCCGGACGAAGTCACTTTTGCCCATGAAGATGCCACGAGAGATATACTACAGTTTCGTAAAGATCACCAGCCATTCTTGAAAGACCTCATTTGGTGGAAGGCTCTGCCTGGAATGCCAGATTCTCTAATTAGCGTCATCGAGCCAAAGGCCCATGCAAACATTCGTGGTCTCTTGGCGCCTGCATTCACACTTCGCGCTTTAAAGGAGCAAGAGGGCATTCTGCACTTCTATGTCAATCTTCTAGTAGAGCGGATACAAGAGCTTGTGAGCAAAGAACCCAAAAGTGGCGCGGTCATCAACGTTGTGCCCTGGTTTAACTTTGTTACTTTTGATATATTTGGGGATCTTGGCTTTGGTGAATCATTCAACTGTCTCCAAGATTCCAAGTACCATCCTTGGATCGCTCTGCTCTTCAATAGCGTCAAGGCAGTATCTTTTGGGTCGGCAGTACGATTTTACGCAGTAGTCGAACGCATACTTTTCATGTGTATTCCGCCCTCGTTGAGAAAAGTGCAGAGGGACCACTACCAACTGATTGTAGACAAGGTGGCTAGACGCCTCAACTTCGAACTTGAGCGGCCTGATATTATGTCTCATGTGATGCGAGGCTTAGAACGTCACGAGGTGGCGCCGGATACCGTGGATATGACATTTATGGTGCTAACAATCGCAGGAAGCGAGACAACGGCGACATTATTAAGTGGCACTCTCAACTACCTTGTCAATAATCCAGAGAAACTCGAGACTTTAGAACGAGAAATCCGCCAGGCGTTTCCAGCAGAGGACGACATCAACCTTGAAGATCTACGCAAGTTGACATATCTTAATGCTGTGATAAATGAAGGACTCAGGCTCTGCCCACCCGTCCCCTGGATTCTTCCAAGGCGAGTACCAGAGGGAGGCGATACAGTTTGCGGAACATGGCTTCCGGGAGGGGTACGTTGGAATCCCAATATGTTGCATAGGCTTCTTCGTACCCATGTATCATTTATGTCGTTGGCTAACATGGCGTGAAACAGACTCCCGTATCTATACAAGCATATGCACTGAACCGTGACCCAGCACTTTTTCACTTGGCCACGTCATTTGTTCCGGAGCGCTGGCTTCCTGACACCCATACAAACCCCGAGTCACCGTTCTTCCATGATCGGCTCCAGGCAGTGCAACCTTTTAGCGAAGGACCGGTGAATTGCTTGGGGCAACACCTGGCGCTGGCAGAAATACGCCTCATCCTTTCCAAGATGCTTTGGGCGTTTGACTTTGAGGTAGTAGAGGATCGGAAGACGAGGTGGGAAGATTTGAGGACATTTTTGCTTGTTGAAAAGACTCCAATTGAGATGAGAGCAAAGCTGAGGACCACTTATTAGATCGCTTAGTACACTTTCTTTTTTCTTCGTTTACTTATCACTCTTTCAAGAGAGGGAGATGTAAGCTAGGCGAGAGATAGATTTGGATATCCCCAGCCGACAAAGCGAAGAAGCTACATGCAATTGCTAGTTAGTAAAAGATGTATCACTACTGAAGCCGTACTGTATGTACATAATGATTTGAACTGGTGCAAGCGAGTGTGAAACGTGAGACAAGGGTGGTGACGCAGCATAATGCAGTTGGATTCACGCCTAGAGATAGAGGTGGAAGTAGAGATATAGAGAGGTGCATATTGTGGCCGATCGATGTCAATCTACGATATTGATTTGATGCCACATATGGAGCACGGCATAATATCCCCAGGTACAAAGGTACAAGATGGGAGAGAGGTGGGTGGCATCTCTCCGCATAAATGCGACTTACACCAGCTCAGATTTTGATCCTGAGGTGCCGACTGGTACTTGGCTTCTTTTGCACAGCATTGACAAGCTCTGAAACACGGCATTTAAAATCAGTCTCGAGCAATCTCACATCTCTTGTGTTGTACGCAAAATATAAGTGCAGGCTTTATGCAACTATACGGATTCCTGCTGCATTCCCCTCATTTGCTGTCCAACACATGAGCGACCTTGCTGTATCGGGTATAAGAAGTGTTGTTGGTCGCGTCTTATGAGAGAGGGGGATTCCAGAGGGCATCACTTGCGTGGCCTCACGATCCCATATCAACTTTCTGTCATATTTACCGCCAATATCGAATATTAATTCTGCCTAATTGGTCCACTCGTTATTTGTCTCTTTTTAGGCGTATTATAGCGGCACCATGGGGTCCCAGTGGTCGCAGTTCTTCCCTCCGAAGCCGACATTCACAGAAGTTGACTTAACCTCTCTGGATGGCAAGGTTGTCATCATTACGGGCGGTTCTTCAGGTATCGGTCTTGAACTTGCCAAAATTTTATATCGAAAGAATGCGAGAGTTTATATTGCTACGCGCTCTGAAGAAAAGGCCCGTGAAGCAATTCAGAGCATACAGGCCTCTGGGGCTACAGGAGGCAGCCTCGAATTTCTCCCTCTAAAGCTAGACGACTTGAGCAGTATTAAAGCCTCGGTGGAAGAATTCAAGGCAAAAGAATCGAAGCTTCACATACTCTGGAATAATGCCGGTGTCTCTCAGCCGCCTCAGGACAGCGTATCATCTCAAGGGGTCGAATTGCAGTTCGCGACAAATTGTCTGGGGCCATTCGCTTTCACTCAGCTATTACTGCCTCTACTTAAATCAACAGCTGAAGACGAAGCAACTCCCCGTGGCTCAGTTCGTGTTGTATGGACCAGCAGCCAAGTCATGGAGCTTTCATCTCCTCTCGATGGCATTATAATGGATGAGCTTCGCACACCTCCCAAAGACCGAACTCGCAACTATACCAATTCAAAGACTGGCAATTATTTTCTAGCTACGGAGCTTGCTCGGAGGGCAGGATCTTCCCATATTTTAAGCGTGTCCATAAATCCAGGTGCTGCTATCACAAATCTCTTCCGCCACACGCCGTATCTCAAGTATCTGGCCTATCCACTACTGTATAAGCCCCAGCTTGCAGCTCTTACTGAGCTTTACGCTGGGCTCTCCCTGGATATTAGCTTTGAGAATAACGGCTGCTATGTCCTTCCATGGGGTAGGATTTCGAACAATCTCAGGGAAGATTTGATCAATGCAACGAGGACTACTGAGGAAGGTGGGTCAGGAAAGGCACAGGAATTTTGGGAGCTGTGTGCAGAGAAAACAAAGGATTACATGTGAACGGCGGTGGTTTTCAGGCCAATATCGGCACGGGCGATAAGTTGTAATCACAATTCGTTTAGGATTTAAGATCAACATATCCAACAACTAATATATTTTGTTTACTCATTATTCACCAGACCATAAAAGACAGATAAGCCCAAAATGACCCGTTTTAGAAAGAATTCACGTTCTCAAATACACCATAATACCACAATGTGCAAAATCTGGCCTCCCGCTTCTCATAACAAAGTCTTCCTCCACCACTTCTCTTCCTCCTCCAGCCACCCCTTTGCACTGGCAGGATGACTAAGGTTATGCCCATCACCTGGGAACTCCACAATCTTGACATCTTTCCCCCTCTCTTTAAGGGAGTCTGCAATGAGTCGTGCTTGTTCCAGAGGCACAACAGTATCTTCTTGGCCATGCAGCAACAATAGAGGAGACTTAATCTTATCGACTTTGTATAGTGCACTGCGTTCCTTGAAGATCTTCTCTCGTTCCTCATCGCTTGCGCCCTTTGGTAACGTGAGTGCCGAGGCGTAATGTGACTCAAGCTTGTGAGTTTTCTCATCAAACTTCTTCAGATCCGAGATGCCAGACGCGCAGACACCCCCCGCAAACGTGTCGGGATATCGTGTCAAACATTGTAGGGTGCTATAGCCACCAGCGCTGATTCCAGTGATACCCACCTTGCCAATGGGCCCGAGTTGTTTGAACCATTGAACGGCGGCGTCGGCGTCGGCGGCATCAACAATGCCCCAATTGCCCCACAACGCATTCCGGTAGTCTCTTCCGTATCCAGTAGACCCCGTATAATTCATGGCAAAGTAGCCGTAGCCTCGGGATGTGAAGTATTGAATTCTGTACGAGAGTCCAGGGCCAGCCTGACCTGTTGGGCCGCCATGGGCATTGATGATGAGAGGAAAGGGAACATGCATGTCTAGCTCATACTTATCGTTCGTCGGTTCCCAGAAAAATCCATAAATGGTATGACTTGGGAATCCCTTGGATGATAAGCAGATGAGATCAGGCGTCGCGATGAGATCCCTTGGAAATTGTTCATCAACCGAAAGGCGAATGATCTTGTTGCGTTCTGGTTGGTGAATATTGATCTTATGAACGGCCTGGGGGACGTCGGTTCCACTGCCCACAACAAGAACATGAGAATCGTCTAATCGAGCGACAGCGTCCCAAGTCAGTTGGCAGAGAACATCTCCATCAGCAGCTTCACGCCATGAGTTATCCTTGAGATCTATGATAAGAAGCCGGTGGGCGCCATTTGAGGTCCCAACTGCCGCTAGATATCTTTCTGTGATGGGGACAAAAGTGCGGCTATATCCATGGTTAGACTATGATATATCGCTCAACAACAGAAAGGTCTTTAGGTCCAATGCTCACCTTCCCTCAAAGAGTAATATTTCTCCCAGCTCTGACGTTTCTAAACCCCCAAGCTTGATCTGGCTTGGAGTAGTACTACCCGGATCTAGTTTGAACAACTGGCGGTAGCCATTCGTTTCCTGGGCGAAAAACAGAGTAGCGCCGTCCAGACCCCATCGCGGCTCGGTGGTGCTCTCGCCGTTTCCACCTGCGATGTGGCGGACACCACTGATAGCACCATCCAAGTGGAAATCAGCCGTGTACAGTTTGCAAGCATCAAAAAGCATGTCCGGGTGGTTCCATTCGAGCCATGCAATTTTAGTGCCGCCTGCATTAAACTGTGGTAGGTAATAAAAGTCGGCTCCTGAGACGACTCTCTTGACCTCACCGGTCAGAATGTTGATTGCAACCAAATAGTTTTGAATCTTATCCGGGGTGTTGTTAGTGTGGTCTTCCTCGATAGCCAACACCCACGGATTTTTGGTGTTTGCAGTGAAACTAGAGTACCGTAACACGGGAGACTTGACCAGCACGGAAGAATATTTAGCATCTGGCTCCAAGATCCTCACTGCATTATCTTGGTCGGAGAATATGAGTCGTCCATCCGGCAGGACGTCATACAAACCTGCGCCATACTCATACACGGTGTTTTGGCAGCTTAGATCTTCAGGAAGCACTTCGTTGAGAACACCATCTTGGGTCAGTTGGATAATAGTCCTTCGTGCTCCGTTAGTCTCAGTAAAATAAGCCCGTCCCGTCCGTTGCTATATACAGTCAGTTCAATGAGCCTCATCTTAGAGTTGTGGCAATGACGCAAACAGGTCATCTTACACAGGCACGAGGAGCAGCAAAGGCTTTGTTTTTAGAAACAACGAAGTCGGCCGAGATGGGAGAGTCCCAATCGCCGTAGGCAGAGGAAATGACTTTCTGCTTCACTAACATGATGGCCGGCCGTGGTGGGGTATGTGACCAAGATGATGTTAAGCGGGTACCTATCCGTAGCCGTGTGTGCTGTCGAGGACAAAGATATCCTGATGACAGCGTCAAAGAGAGCAGACTTCAATCAATAATACCAGGTATAAGAGTGAAGGAAGTATCTGTTGTATCTGTTTAATTGGAAACTACGGAGAAGAGGAGACAAGATTGACAGGTGCATTTACAAAGGTAATATATAAAACACCTTGATGAGAAACAAAAGTACCCTCTCCGATAGCCCCGCATAGCGTGTGCCTAGCAGCATCTGCCCTGTGCTACTACTACCACCACCAACATTAAACCCCCAACAAGGCGATTTCATGTAACCATCTCCAGCCGCTCCTCCGTCTCCGCAGGCCGTTCAGGGTACTGCTTCCGATGACCGCAATCATACAAGGAATGGTACGGAGTACTTCCAACAAACTAATTTGGGGCTGGAGAGGCTATCCGCGGGCAACAGTTTCGAGCCAATTAAGACAAGTAGCCATATGTCATGTTGTAACTAACTACGATACGAGACCAAGTTAACTCGGGTGGTAAGACGTATATAATATATGTACTTTTTATTATCTGAATCAAACTCGTAAACATTTGTACCTGTATCATGTTAATGAGATGTATCCCTGAATGTGCCCAAAGGAAGCGCCTGCACATAGCTTTACTATGTGTGTTTATTAATTAAGAAGCCCCTCATTTGCCTATAATGGCTGCCGTGCCGCACAGGTAAGCCCCCAGTGTTAGCTAGCGTACGCGTCAACGGGTACCTTTTGCTAGCTGGAGCATAAAACCAACTGGGGGGCCAATTGAGCTTCCCTGAGATAACTCCCGACTTCACAGAACTCAAACTGGTGAAGATGGAGAAGGCAGTCTCACTAACAGACGGCGTCGCCACGCTGCAAGCCAAGAAACGTGCTTGGCGCCTCAAAACTATTGGCATTGTTAGTCTTGCCTGCTTGGTTATTTTTCACTTTCATCTGCCCTTCTGGAGACTCCATCCTCCTCATCGCGATCACCGCGATCATGATCATGATCATGATCATCACCATGACCATGACCACCATCACAACTATGAACACGACCATGGCCGCGGTCCCTTGAAAGGTCTTCCCTATGGAAAATTCCCAAAAGCAAATGATCCCTTCCACTTTCTTCCATGCACCGATGTGACTGTTCCTCCCGCTCTTGATGACCATCATGCCAAAAGAAGCTGGTCAAAGCTCTTTGACCCAGACCCCAGACACTGGAGCTGGGGCAACAAGACTGAACAAGACGCGGACGCTATCTCGAAGCACGATCCCTACGCGGGTCGTGGCATCTACCTTTGCGGCTGGCTCGATGTTCCTCTGGACTACACCAACACGTCTGATCCCCGTATCGCTCGACTCGCCGTGACAAAGTACCAGGTGTCAGGGCTCGCTCCTGTTCATGGCCGCTCCAAGTCCTCTGCCGGCCACAAGAGCGAACGGACCGTTGTCGTTGAGCCTGGCGGTCCCGGTGGCAGCGGAACGTCAATGGTTTGGCGATCCGCCGAAGCCTTCACGGAACGGCTAAGCGGCGGCATATACGACGTGTTAGGATGGGATCCTCGTGGTGTCAACACGACTCAACCTGCCCTGTCTTGCTTCCCCTTCGATGCCGACAGAGATCACTGGTCCATGGTTGCCGGACAATACCGCGAGGTTCTTGGTTCACCCAGGGCCCACCTCGAGGTCGCCGATGCCTTGAACCAGGCAATCTTCAGCGCTTGCTATAAGACCCACGGCGATTTGCCTCGTTTTGTCAGCACGGCATTTGTAGCTCGCGACTTGGAAGAAATTCGCAAAGCGCTGGGAGAAGATGAGCTGACGGCGCTCATGATCAGTTATGGTACAGGAATTGGCCAGACATATGTCAATATGTTCCCATCGAGTGTGGGAAGAATGATCTTGGACGGCACTGAATATGTCAAAGATCACCGGCTTTTGGGAGGATTTGGCTGGACCGCCTTGGATAATGCCACTGATGCGTGGAGTAATGGCTTTCTTGGAGAGTGCATCAACGCCGGACCTGAGCATTGTGATCTAGCGAAGCCGGTTGACGACCAAGCCGTTACTCTGGAGAGCCTGGCGTCTCGCATGGAGGCGCTCATCACCTCGCTCATTGCGCGGCCCGTAGTAGGCTACACAAGCTTCAGCGGGCCTTCTCTCATCACATACTCTGGTTTGGTGGGAGCCATTTATGGGTCTCTTTATAATGCATTCTCTTGGCCTGCTCTAGCAACACTTCTCTACGAGCTCGAGGCAGGAAATTCCACACTCGCTGCCGCCATGCTTGAGCGCGCGGCCTGGGAATATGATCCTGTTCTGCCTTCTATTCACAACAAAAAACCCTCCACCGATGAGCTGTCTTCGTTAGTCGTCTGCTCAGATGGATATGATGCCGCGCTGCCCGAGGATGGTCTCGACTGGTGGGAAGCGCTGTGGGTGAATATGACTGCGAAATCGTGGGTCTCGGGCAATTCGCGCTTCTTCAGTGTTTTCCCGTGCCAGCGCTTTACGGAGTTTTGGCCTACACCGGCTGAGGTATTCCGCGGCGACTTGAATGCAACGCTCAAGAACCCGGTTCTACTGATTGCTGAAACATACGACCCTGCTACGCCGTTGCGAAACGGCCGAAGACTGGTCGAGGAGATGGGCAGCAACGCGCGACTTATTGCGCACCATGGCTATGGCCATTCGTCACGCGACAAGTCTGATTGTACAGACGCCTTTGTAAAGAAGTTTATCCTGCACGGAGAACTTCCCGATGAGCAGGAAACAGCCTGTTACGCAAACGAGAAGCCGTATCTCTACGGCGTGGAGAAGGGCAAGACAGGCGAGAAGCAGGATCCCTTGACAATTTGGCGCGAGCATATCAAGGAGCTGTCGTATCTCAATCCTCGGCTGCTTTAGAAAGACATAATTTGAAGCATGTCATTTTTTGTCTTTTACTTTGTTTCATATTCTGAAGAAGATTTGTTATACAGACATTTGCCAAAGCAATTTATTCCGTGTTGTATTATTATTATTATTATATAGCCAGCTTTTATATGGGTATCATGTTTGCATAAGCGGAAATCGTATAATCAAATGGAACTTACCTCTCAGTTAATATCTCAAAGGGAAAGAAACGGCTGCTCGCCATTTTAATGATGGGAGGGCGTGTATATCGAAGGTGCCTCAGTTATTGGGCAGAGGACTCCCGAATAGGTAGGAAACCCCCAAGACGAAAGAGGCAAAGCGGTTAGCAATATGTAGTATTTCTGCCCACACATCCATCAACAAACCCAAAGAAACCGCCCATCAATAGAAATCATTCAAAACAAATGCGCGCAAGAGTAAAATCAACAAATTTACAATTCAAAAGATCCAGAAAATTAAAGCTTATGCAAGGGGTCGTGACGTCATTCACATGCAAAAAAAAAAAAAAAAAAAAAAAAGAGCCGCTCCTGGTTCCTGGATTCCA
>JARFTM010000336.1:0-23212 GCA_030278935.1 Trichoderma polysporum | reverse complement strand
CTTCTGGGACGTCCCGTGGGACGATTTGAAGTTCTTTTCGTCTGATAGCTAGTCAAACAGTCGAAGTGTTGTGGTCGTTGGGCACCCAAAAGGTGGGGTACCTGTAGGTGTAGGAGGGAAGCTTGATGACGCTCCCTGTTTCAACAGTGCTAGATTCCTTTTTTTATTTATTTTTTATTAAAAAAATGGGATTTGGGATAGTTAGGTGCTTATTGATTAACGGATGTCATATACTTGTGGAATAGACACATCTGCTTTTATTTAACAAACGAGGTTACGAAACGCCAACCAATGGTAGCTTCTTTTAGCTACCTCTGTCTATGAGAAGCTAAGTCAGTCACATGTGTGTGAAGAAAAGTTCGTGCAGCATTACTGGTATCATATTACGGACACAAGTAGAAAGAATTCCAATATTAAACTGGTCCGAATTGTACTGGAATATAAATAATCCTTCTAAAAGATATTACAAGTCTAGAATAACAGTTCTATTTTTCCTCCGCCGCCGCCGCCTTCATTCGCTTGACAGTGTCCTCCGTTGTCCATATTGCGTTAGCCATAAAGCGAAAGTTAACCATCGCAGCTTCGTAGGCATCTCCCTCTTCATTTCGACCAGCAGCGATAGCATCACGTACCATCGCGATTTCAAAGCCGGCTTCGAGAAGATCACGCATGTGATTTTCCAGACACAGGTTTCCTACAGGCCCCGCCATAATCACCTTCTCAATGCGCCGCATATGCAGCTGCTTAATCAAATCATTCGAAAGACATGATAGACCCTTATGAGGCGATGTATTTGCTGTCTTTCCATCCATAAGGTACTTCTTCAGCCGCTCGGGGTAGTCGGCGCCTGAACCAAGAAAGCCTTCCAAATCGACAGGGTCCTTGCGGCCAACGAAGCCGCTAGGGAGATTTCCAAGGTAATCGGCAATCGCGCCACCCGGGGCAACCCATTGACGATCAGTTGGATAATAGTAATGCGGCGAGTGAATAACAAAAAAGTTGTTTTCTTGTGCGCACTTCAGGAGTTCCTCAATATGATCAAACACATGAAGTTCTTTTAGTTTGTCTGCAATCATCGGATAATAGCTTCCAGTGTCGACCAAAAATTCGTTCTGGATGTCTGCCATTACAAGTGCCGTGCGTTTTTTGTCTAGCTGCATTTCTGGATTACGGTGCGTAAATATGAAAGACATCTTGGCTAGAGAAAGCGGATATGAGCCACGAGGTTTGGTTGTGAAGGATGGGGAAATTATAATAGGTTCAACAGAATTTGGCGAATATTGAAGACCTGCAGTGGTCAGAATTATATACTCTTAACTCTTTATTGAATATTCTGCCCTCCGCAACAAGGAAAGTTAGCAATATAGTAACGATAGTCCGAGAGAAAAGCAGTGCTGATATACGTAATTTTTCAGCGCTATAGTCGTTGGAATGCGTGTTGCAGACAAACGTCATAATAGCGGACTACGATCGCAAATTGACCTAGTACTCAATAAAAGCAAAAGCTCCACACTCTCAATCCCGTAGTAGCTAGCAGAACTCAATTAATCAGCAATATATTCGTCAGACTTGAACAAAAAGGGATATTGATTGGGCATCAAATTAGCGGTTTTGTATCTACCTGGCGTGCGCTACGGGCTAGCACGAATTGCTCTAACTTGGAAAGATATTAGAGGGTTAAATGTAAGGGATTTTCTGGACCGGCTTCTAATACCTTGAGCTGATAGTACTAACTTGGCCAGCGCCATTAACTTTTCAACAAGGTCACTGCTTTTCTATTATAGAAATGCTTGGAATTTATTTCAAGCCTAGATTTATGTCTTCAACGCTGCGCTTTGGCAATCTCAACAAATTCCTACAATAAGAACATAGACTTAACCATATCTAACTAAGCCTTTATGTTAACATCTCGCTATTTAAGTGTATTGTATTATTTAATTTCATCTAATCCTCTTTTGTAAAGTAAATAGATTAACATTTTCCCTAATTCGAGAAAGCGTCCTACTATTGATAACTTTCTATTTCCATTCTTATCGGACTATACTGCCGCACGTTCCGACAGGTATATTTTGACGCCGGCAAGACCGGTATATAGCTGTACTATAAGTTAATAAGCCTTAGAATTACTTATCATCAATTAGTCACCTGCTAGTACGGCAGCAATAATATTCCAAATATATAATCTTGTTCCTAAAGGAAGGACTCGTAAAGGTATATAAACAGCTGGATCATAATATCTTAAATAAGCTTACAACGAGCAGGACAATCTCATTTTACCAACCTACACTTTCGAACCTTGACGCACAATGGACCATGCACTTACGGGCCGTAAGATTGCAATTGTCGGCGCCAGCGGTAAACTTGGCAAGCCGACTCTCAAGGCTCTACTATCCAAGAGGGTCCATACAATAACCGCAATACAACGCATTGAGTCTACAAGCGAATTCCCACCTGGAGTAATTATCAAGAGGGGGTCTTTCGAGGATGAATCTTTCCTCGTGGATGCCCTTAAGGGCCAGGATGTTCTCCTCGTAATTGTTCCAATTCCTAACATGGACCTTGGGGACCTCTTTATTCGCGCAGCTGCTAAGGCTAAGGTTCCGTATATCTTACCAACCGAGTTTGGGGTCGACACGCCAAAAGTGGAGAGCGAACATTCTATGATGGCACCGAAAGTGGTGAGGCGCAGACTGATCGAGGAGCTTGGAGTGAGCAGCTGGATCGCTGTCATAGTGAACTTTTGGCTGGATGCCAATGTCCAGAGCGGCCTCTGGGGTATTGACGTTAAAGGGCGCAAGGCAGAAATATTGAAGGGCGCCAACGGTAAAATCTCGACGACAACCGTCTCGCGGTCTGGGGAGGGGATCGCTGTGCTTCTCAGCCTGCCGGAGACTAGGTTGGCTCAATACAAAAACAATTCTTACTATTATTCATCTTTTGAGCTCTCACAACAAGATATCTTCGAAGCTATCAAGCGAGCTACAGGAACCAAAGATATAGACTGGGATATCACGGAGAAAGATGCTACACAGGTGGTTAGAGAATCCGAGCTGAGGATACGAGAAGGCGATGGCTATGCAGAATGGTATAGACTGTTTGTACTATTTTTCCAAGGCATGCAAGGATCGAACTACGAGGACAAGGTAGTAGATCTACAAGAATATGGGCTGCCGAGGGAGAATCTTGACGTGGTCATCAAAGAGGCAATCGCTGAAATTTAAATACATACATGTACTTTGCATATTGGTATTCGAAGGACAACGAAACTGTCTCAACTCTAAAAGAAGAAGACTGGAATGTCTGTAAGGATAATTCTATTGAAATAGAGAACTTATGTTATGTAATTGAGATTGCGAAATTACCAACTGAGAAACCACGAAACTCCAACGCCCTGTAACCATTTCTTTCTTCTAGAACTAGCCATCCGTCTTTTCTTTTGCAGAGCCATAATCTCTCAATTATCATTTCGTCAGTCTTGGTCAGACCTGTCAGTATTAGAAGAGGCTCACTTGTATGATTGGCGGTACGTTTCAGGCAATAAATTTAAATGGAATGTCCTCCTTCGCTCACAGTTGCCCCATATAATGAAGGCACTACTGCCGCACAAAATCATAGTCGCCTGGGCCCCAGGCCGCAAGAAGTACCAGGCAACAAAACAGCAAACACGCTAGCAAAGGAAGGTTCAGAACTTCCGATTTACAACTAGAACTACTCTTCCACAACGCACGTGGACAGGCGAGCGAGAGCAGAAAAGAAGAAGCTATAAGGATTCTTTGGCACCCCATCCCACCGGGATATTAGAGGTGGCATCTAGACGCCCTAGCAAAGCTTGCATTAAATGTCGCTTGCAAATACAAAGCTGCGGTTAAGGAAAAAGTTAGCTAGGTATTATGGTGTTAATATTATATAACCAGCGTATTCGCAACAACACCTCTTCGGTTAAGGCTAACCCGGAAAGCCAAAGCTCTCGGTGCCGATTCTCGCACCCCGCAGTACTACCCTAAAAACTCAACTGCAACACCCCGCATTTCAACGCCACCTACTAATCCACTAACTGCGTCACGCAACTAAAGCAACCTTTACAATCTTGCAGTCTATTTCAGGTTATTCAAAGAGCAGCTTAGAGCAGACTCGAGCTGCAAATTGCGGTGTGTAGTGGTACTAAGAGACATGTATCTGAGGTTGTCATGCTTGTAATTGTTGCACACGGCTTGTATGTAATAAAAATTGTGCTGTTGCAAGGCTTTGGAGATGTGTATAATAGTTCCCGTTCCGACCCAAATGCAGCATATGCGTTGTCGATCATGCAAAAGTATAGTTACCCGACTGCCGATGATACAGGATTGGTAGAACCAAGGTCATTGGGTTAAATGACTGGTCACAGGGGCCAATAATGCTGAATTGCTACTGTAATTTAAACTGGAAGGGGTTACTTGATGTCATCTGCCACCGTGCTCGGTGCCACTTTGGAATTCATCAACATGCCTTCGGGCTGCTATAAGAGCGATGCCATCCATTCGTCTTTTCACAAAATATCGCATTTTCTTCGCCACTCGAGTGCTACACATCTCTAAGAGCTAAGTTACAGGCTCTCTTTACGGGTTATTGGGACACAAACATGGGGCTTTCCTCATACACAAAGACAGTCGGTATAGCCTCGGTTCTGCTCGTACAATTTGCTACGGCAGCCCACAATGTTTTCGATCTGTCTGAGCAGGAGTGGACGCTTACAAGTCCCATTTTCGAGAACATATCTATTCCCGGAAAGGTTCCATCACATGCCCATGTCGACCTTTACGCAGCTAACATCATCGATAACCCGTACGTCCTGGCAGACCCATAGAACCGCAGAGTGTGGTGTAACTAACAAATGGCTCTCACAGCTTGATCGAGCTAAATGACTTCAACCTTCGGTGGATCGGCTATAATAACTGGACGTACACTAGCGAAATTAAAGGACTGTATGATCAACGCGCCGCTACCGATATGCTGCAGGTGCAAGATCTAACCGACCATAATCAAAGCTCCAAGAACCTGACCAGCTACCTCGTCTTCAACGGTCTCGACACCTACGCCGCTATCGAATTCTGCGGAGAGCACATCGCCAACGCTGACAATCAGTTCCGACAGTGGGTATTTAATATCTCTAATGTCCTGGCATCCTGTCAGGCTCATCAGCCCCAGCTTACTGTCAAATTTGGCGCTGCCCCCAATATCTCAGCAGCTATCGCTGCAGAACCCGGACAGGAGACATGGCCAAATGGTATTGATGAAGTCTATGAGATTCCCAACAGAGAGTTCGTACGTAAAGAGCAGTCTGATTTTGGATGGTGCGTTGACTCTTCATGTATTTGCAGTTATCATACAACTGACCTTTTTTTCAGGGACTGGGGCCCAGCTTTTGTTCCTGCAGGCATTTGGCAGCCAGCATACTTAGTTCAACTTGACGGGCCAGACTCTATATACGTTAAAAATTCGGATTTTGACTTGTACCGCGAAGGCCAGCTGAACAACTTGCCGCCCGACCAGACTGCCGACTGGATCTTCAACGCGAGTGTGGACGTTGTTGGAAACATACCTCATAGCGCACAAATGAGGTACACAATTGTAGATTCCAACACTTATGGCCAGGTGAGCACGGGAAACTTCAGCGACGTTACGAATGGGGGCGACGTCATCACCGGCATTGCGACCCTCGACCCTTCTGAATACGAACTGTGGTGGCCCAATGGACTCGGCGCGCAGAAACTATACAATATTACTGTCGAAATCGTCTCAAAAGGCCAGGTTATTGCTTCCATCAATAAACGAATGGGCTTTAGGACTATTGTCCTTAACATGGAGCCCATTAGCGATCTGGAACTGTCTGAAGGCATCATTAACGGTAGCAACTGTGAGTCGTTACCTGCTATGTCTCTGTACATATTGTAGATAGCAAGCCTACTAATTCGGAGTACAGTTCACTTTGAGATCAATGGACACATCTTTTACGCCAAAGGCAGTAACTTCGTGCCTCCAGACCCATTTTGGCCGCGTGTTACTCCTGAGCATATCCATGAGATCCTTTCTGATGTTGTAGATGCTCATCAAAATATGCTGCGCGTCTGGTCCAGTGGTGCTTACGCACCTGACTTTATGTATAATCTTGCAGATGAGATGGGTATCTTGCTGTGGTGCGAGTTCGAATTTAGCGTTTCCTTATATCCTGTCGCGCCAGCCTTCCTCGAAAATGTCCGCCAAGAGGCTGTCTATCAGGTGCGGCGCACCAACCATCACCCATCCATTGCACTCTGGGCTGGCGGAAATGAAATGGAGAAAGATGAACTACCTGCTGTCAAATCGGCCGCTCCAGATAAGTATGAGCGTTACTTGAGCGAGTACGTTGAGCTATTTCTCAACACGTTGCTTCCTGCCGTCTATGGCAACTCTCGCAGCATCAGCTATATGCCCTGTAGCACCAACAACGGCTACTTGGAACTCAATTTCAGTTTGCCAATTCCATTCGTTGATCGCCTCTATAATACAACGCCTGGATACTTGTACGGAGACAGCGATTTTTATGATTATAATGCAGCACAGGCATTTGATATCAATCACTACGTTGTTGGCCGATTCGCCAATGAGTTTGGTTTCCACTCCATGCCTAGCCTCGAGACGTGGCGCGAAGCCATTCCCGAGGACCAGCTGTACTTTAATTCGACAATGATTGTCTTGCGAAACCATCACTATCCCCCAGGTGGCCTCAGTACCGATGATTTTACAGACCCTCTGAGGGGCATGGGCGAGATGACTCTGGGTGTACAGCTGTGGTACCCGCAGCCCGCTAAAACCGACCCCATTGCCAACTTTTCCGCCTGGTGCCACGCCACTCAGGTTTTCCAAGCTGACTTCTATCATACAAAGATTCAATATTACCGTGCCGGCTCAGGCATGCCTCAGCGACAGCTAGGCTCGCTGTATTGGCAGCTTAATGACATCTGGCAGGCGCCGACATGGTCAAGCAGGGAGTACGATGGCCGCTGGAAAGTCAACTTTTACGCGACAAAGGATATCTTCCAGCCCGTGATTATTGCCCCAGTTTTCAATGTCACTACAGGTGTGCTAGATGTTTATGTGGTGTCAGACTTGTGGAGTGATGTGTCTGGCGAGGCAAGCTGGGAATGGATTGGCTTTGACGGCAAGCCAGTAGGTTTGTCTGATTCATCTGTCAAATCACAAGAATTCACCGTTGGTCCTGTCAACTCTACGGTATTGGCAAGAATAAACATCACTGAACTCACAAGCAGCGGCGGATTGCCGGCTGCTAATGCAATCTTGATCGCTAACGTTACCGCAACCGGAACGCCACCCAATGTACAGGGCACAAAAACGTACTCGCATTCTAACTACTTCACAGCCACACCCCTCAGTAAAGCTGAGCTGATTGATCCAGGGTTGACAATCCGCCAAGAGGGAGAAGCTTTCACTGTCACTGCTGAGAAGGGCGTCAGTGCATTTACGTGGATTGCACTGGACCCAAGCGATGCGAGCGCTATCGTCACCTTCGATGATAATGGCTTCTGGTTGCGGCAGGGCCAAAGTAAAACGGTTGGATATCGTGTCCGTGGAGTGAGTCTCGGCTGGGAGAGTCGTATTACAGTTAGCAGCATCTGGAACAACACCCTGCCTTTGTGATGTAATATTGCCTAGCGCAGCCAAATAGCATTGTTTGTTCAGCGAGTAATACTTATTATCTGACAGCAATAACGACAGGTAATTCTACTTGATAGATTTTCTACTGGAATATTATTTGAGATTAGTTGGAATGAGGCATCGATAACGAATGCCAACCTATAGATTAGATCAAACTATTCCTTCACAGAGACAATAGCTCCCTCTCAATTATTTGGAGGCCTTTGCAATTTAATCATCACTTAACAGCTTGCAAATGACCTAAAATATGTCTACCTCTGACATGAAGGACAGAACTTTTATTATTTTATGTACACATCCATCACTATAATAAATGTTGCTTGTGTTAATTGAAAATCATTATGTAGTTTACAACTGCGCTGTAAATAACCAATTTTTGTTAACTAAATAGGCCTAGATGTTTTAATAAATGCAAATACTTTTACTATGGAACAAAGAACGATAAGTACCGTGTATGTGCGTTTTCCTGTCCTTTCCTTTCTTTCCACCCAGTTTTGTTCTCTTCGTATTATACTCACCTAAGCATCGAACTCGTATGCTATTCAACTCGAACATCGACAGCAGATGCTTCTCATCTTAGTATCTAACAATGCCAAGATATACGACAAACGGAGTTTCTGCTTTTAAATGCTTAGACTCATTATTTATTTATTATTAACCAAAAAAAAAGGCTTTTTGGAGAGAGGGGAGGGGGCATAGTGGAATATAGAGATTTCGCTTGGCCAGCGTGGACAAGGGCCTAATAGTCCAATGGGAACTCTTCCCCAGCCTGCCTGAATATTCTCTAGTTAAATATGGCTTTACGGGTACTGTACATCAGTTAATTTTAGTTGTATAATGGCAATGCTATTAGTGTGATATGGATATAGCAAGACGGTTGAGATCGCTTTAGCATTTGAGTGCCCCAAAGAGAGGATGTCTCACATTTATCATCTATCTGCCAGATCCTGTTGCTAAACCTCATCTTTCTCGGGACTGGAGTTTGTAACAGACTCTTAAAGAAATCCTTTAGAGACTGCCTCCTGAACGCCTTTGTACCATATATTAGCCATTTTCTGATAGCCTATATCATTTGGGTGTGTTCCATCGACCAAGTCATTGTGATTAGGCCCATCTGCACTATGCATATCTACGAGGATTATCCTCTTCTGCCGTATGCTCTCTTGGAAAGCTAATTCCTGCAATTGCGCATTCGACTGCGATATTCTCTTCTCTGTCGCCGTGTCTAGATTCGGCAGTAAAGTGGATAAAATGATGGTCGACCCTGGAGATGTTTGCCAGACGCATTCCAGCATCCTGCTGATACGTTTTCCAATTTGTCCAATTTCAAGATTCTGAAGACAGTCATTGGAACCAGCGTTGATGGTTACGAGATTAGGAAGTAGCAAGGGGATAGATACGCATGCTTTTCGTTTAATCTGATCAATCGTGAATCCCCGCCATCCTTCATTCTGGTTATTGGTCATCGTACCAGACCTTCGCGATCCTACCATTTCAACAGCAAAACCGTCAGAGGCAAGAATGTCATGAAGCAGTTTCCGGTAGCCGTTTTTGTCAGGAGAACCAACGCCGTAAGTAATCGAACCGCCAAGCGGCATTAGGCGCAGTGGCTTACATTTTGTTGCATGATAATTGTCTACCGTGAACGGCAAAAAGCAAAATGGCATTAGTTTGTGGTAACATCGTAGTCTAGGCCATCGGGTGTACGTTTATTGCTGACATACCTCCAATAGGTTTTTGGGGATTTCCGTACTCTATCCGAGAAGATGACTCATTATCAACGAAGCTTGAATGTGTTGAATATCTGTGGAGAGGGTAGTTGTTACTATGAGAAGGAAGGCGGGCCCAAAATACAGGGACGAATGCTACAGGTCGTGGATTCAGTGAAAGCAAGAGGTGTCGTATCAAGAATTTAGAAAGCATATCGAGAGCTTTGCAAATGAAGTTTGGGAAGCTGATTTCGACTTGTTAAAAAAGTCCCAGTTCGCAAAAATCTCAGTGGTGGCATCATCCGAAGCTAAAACCAATGCGGAGCTAGCCGGACTTTTTGCCAAGTATGCAACCTCACGCCGCAAGAACAATGTAAAAGATATCTGATATACTCATAATAGCAGTAAAAGATCTGATGATCACATTTAATTCAATAATTTCTTGCGTTTACAATCATTATATCATATCCCGCCTGCATTAGCCTTTCGCTGTGTGAAATTTCTGGAGCTTGTGTTAATGGAAATCAGTACTAAAGAACTGAGCTAAACCAGATAGGTAGGTTTACTTTATATTCCTAATCTTTAAAGCTCAATTACTCATACGGCTTTGGTTATGAAAGTATTCCTAATCAAATATCCGTCAAAAACAAATATTCCAAAAATTACCCAACCAAGTTATTCTAAATTGTGCCACCTACACCTCTTACAAAGTATATTTGATCTTCGTCTTCAAAAAAGGCTTGGCTATGTGTACGTCAAAGTACGTCAATGTAAGCAGAGACGAATTAATAATACTAGATTTCTCGCAACATTGGCAACATACATTAGAAAGCATAGGATAAGCTAATCATTCGTCGCTACTCCGAGCGTACACATCTCTACAGTATACATATATATATATCCCGGCTCAAGGTCGATTTCTTGCACTGGATAAACAGTACATTCAATATAAAATATACGTCTACGGTACTTCATTTATTAAATTATTGGTTTTCACCATGGAATCAGAGTCTACTCCTCTAAATTCACTTATTCAGCTGATAAGTGGCCGCCATACTGTTCGACGATTTTTATCCGACGCTGTGTCTCCCGAAATACTAGAAAAGTCATTATCGTTAGCTCAGTTAACAGCATCAAATAACAACCTGCAACCTTGGCGAGCGATAATTCTGACTGGTACACAATTGCACAATCTTAAAAAAGCTCTGTCAGATGCATGGCATGAGGGATGGCCGGATATACCTGAGACACCAGTCGATTATATGCACCACAAAGAAGATTTTGGCGCAGAGCTCTACGGGAAACTTTTGGGTATTGGCCGGGATGATCATGAGAAGAGACAAACCGCTTTGGCAGAGAATTTTCAGTTTTATGGAGCCCCAGCAGTTGTAATAGTGTACATGGACAATCGGCTTTCGAAATACGATTTGCTCAGTTCTGGGTTTTGGATGCAGAATTTCACACTAGCTCTTCGATCACAAGGTGTTGAGGCCTGTTATATGGCCAGCGTTGCAGGGTATCCAAAAGTACTACAACGTGAATTGGGTATTACTGCAGATGTTAATATCTTAAGCGCAATAGCAATAGGTTACAAAGATTTAAACTACGTGGGAAATAATCTCAGGATGCGTCGAGATCCTTGGACAGTTAATGTTGAGATTCGGTAAGGGGAAAAGCTCCAGTAGAATAATTTAGTGGAAGAAATAAAGATCAATAGCAAATTCAAGAATGAGAAGTTCCATAAAACTGCAAATATTGGTAGAGAATATTTGTCTAAATTTGAATAGAAGAATTAACAATACATCAAGAAAACCATATATTAAATAAATGATAGATCATTATCTGAAGTGTTTACACAAGGTACATTCACAGCTGCGAGCCAATAGGCTAACATTTCGCTTGCCCGAGGGTTGGTGCTTTTATGGAGACTTAGGTATTAATTAGATTCCTCGCCGTATTTTATGCCACTCTGTTATTATCAACGTCTTATCTGTTGTATTGTACCATTGCGCACCGTAAAATGGTATTTCAAATCATCGTGATTGTATTTCTAATTCCAATGACTCTTCCTTCGACAGCTAACCTAATCGCTCTCCAAGGCTTTTAAGCTTAGTGACCTAGCTTAAGGCGGGAATAAGATTCATAATCTGTGTTACCGCCGCAATACGCAGAGTGGTATGCTTACTACGTGGGGGAGAGAAGGGAGAATGCTTCGAAATCGAGAAAGCGGCGATTATAATTACTTCATACATAATTCCAAGCTTTATCCCCAAAGCTTGCACATGTTGGTCATGGATATTTAAACTTACTAACGGCCTTCTGTTCTTGGCAATTATGATTTGGAAACAAAGCTGAAATTTAAAATTTCGTTGTACAAACATTTCATTCTTACATGGTTCCTTTGAACAACTTCAGGCTCGAAAGTGGTATATATATCGTCTCTTAACAATATGTACATACAGTTTGCACACATTTCGAGTGGCATATTTCTACCGTCCAAGTTCTTGGTACCTTTATTCAAATCTCAAAAAAAACCTTATATACGGCAATAACGAAATGGCTATCAATAAGAAGAATGTTGAATTCCCGACCCGTGACGGTCTTACCTTAAGGGGGCTGCTCACTTTAGCGGACGAACCAAATGCGCCATTGCTGATCTTGCTATCTCCGGTACGGCTCCTTTTGAATATTTGAGATTTCTTTCTACTGATATCTCATAATAGTTCGGTACTACAAGAGCCCATTTAATGGATGAACAAACAAAAGTATTTAATGAAGCTGGATTTGCGACATTAACCTACGATCCGAGGACATTTGGCAAAAGCGATGGATTGCCAAGACACAATATTAACTTTGAAAAGCAGTCAGAAGACGCTTTTGACGCCGTTACATATGCAACATCTTTAGCACCACAAGTGGACGCAGCTCGTATTGCTCTTCGTAAGTAAAGGCCACAATCTCATTCAGAATACCCAACTATTTAAAAATTAGTAAATTGTGTGTGCGATAAAATATATATATGCTAACGTACTAAAGTCGGCGGTGGACATGGTGGAGGTGTAGCTATCCGAGAGGCAGCTGTCGATCCAAGAGTAAAGGCTCTTATTGTGCAAGTTCCAGGACTGTCGGGCGCAAAGGATGCACAGTTTTATCCCCCTGGTTTGCTGGACCGATCAAGAATAGCCGTCGCAAATTCGAAATCTGAGAGAGACCAACAATATATACAACTGTTCCCAGCTTCTGCAGAAGAAGCAGCCGCGACACCCCAAAAAGCACTACTTGGAGGGCCTGCACTCTTTGGGTTTTACAGTTTCATTCAGACGTTCACTGACGGTAAAGAATTCAACTGGGAAAATAAGGTAACACTTGAAAGCGCCTATTATAACTTCATTAACGAATTCCAAGCGTATTTGCCAAGAGTTTCGCCAACTCCTCTCTTGTACGTATCTCCTAGTGGGGAACTCCCTGCTGAGCCCCATGAGGAAGCATACGCAACGGCGAAAGAGCCAAAAGAGTTTTTCAAAATTGAACCATTTGATTTCGCAGGTTATCTTTTTGGGACTGCTAAGCAAACGCAAAGAGATGTTGAGGTAAAATTTTTACAAAAATATCTAATGTAACGAATTTACCAAGGCATAAATCAAAGTCATTAGCGAACAATAGAACTTAGTTAAAGTTAACGCTAGAGCATGGCATAATTTTAATTAAGTGATGATACAAGATATACGGCTATACTACATTTACAAACTCCCAGTAGCACCGTCCTCGCTCCATTTTAAGACAGGCGTCATATTGTGTACTCTTTCCCACAGGTCTCCCTTTTCTGCTTCTCTTTCAAACCATTCTTCAGCGCTCTTGATCCGCGTTGGGTGAATCTCATCAAGAAGTTTGTAATTTCTAGTAATGATACCCTTGTTTCCTTGGCTTTCCCTCCAAATATTCCAAAACCCTGTAAAATTACGTTCAAAAGTCATAACACTAGGATCGGTTGGATCAGTATTATATGATGATGGTCTCTGGGTAGAAAATTGAAGGCCAAAACGGATTTTGGCCCAAAGACTCATATTAGGGATCTTCAGCACTGTTCCTATCGTGTCACGTACACGAAAATTCTCGAAATACTCCGAGAAAGGTATGTCGATGTATTGCGCCGGCTTTCCTGTCACTTTAGTAAAGGCTGCGGCTATGTCTGCGTATGATATATGGGATATAGCCACTTCGAGATCAAGGCCATTAGCGCGATCTGAGTTGTCAAATAACC
The DNA here is from genome assembly GCA_030278935.1 of Trichoderma polysporum. Classification (NCBI taxonomy): domain Eukaryota; kingdom Fungi; phylum Ascomycota; class Sordariomycetes; order Hypocreales; family Hypocreaceae; genus Trichoderma; species Trichoderma polysporum. Next base: position 9,550 of record JARFTM010000336.1, on the reverse strand, counting down.
ATCGAGCATAAATGCCGCAGTCAGAGAGAGCTACATGAGCAACCTCACCGAATCCTAGTATTCATTAGCAATAAGCAACAACCTTTCACGTTTTACTCACCAAGTGGGACCGACCACGTCACAACACCATCAACAAGTTTCGGGGTCATGAGTGTAAGAGGTGCAAGGACCATATCAATGTATGGGCTGCAATCAGCGCGCGTTAGAAGGGCAATTGTGTGCAAAGATAGTTTTGGAATTATGACAAATCCACATACCCAGTAGTAAAGAGAGCGACACCCATTTGTGGAGTCGCATGCTGCAGGATCCATTCTGGTAGAATTTGTTAGTAAAATACTCCCTTCCGCTTTTTGTAGGGTACTTACCTCCAACTCTGCCCTTGCCATCATAATGTCCACAGCGAAACTTAGGATTCCAGTCAGCCTTTTTCAAGGCATAGTCAAGGTTCCCCCAGACGTAGAATTTCACGCCTGTGGCAAGGGCTATTTCATAGGCACGTATACCCCAGAAGATTTCCGCCTTTTCGCCACAGTTGAAACCGTCGATGTTGACGTACTGTAGGTACCGTGCCAGAAGCTTATTAGCCGTGCAATGTAGATTAAACAGATAACGGTAGAGATATTCTTTTTTAGAGAAAGATTAGTATAAGAAGGCATAAACTTACGGCACCATCGCAACCCTTGAATCCATTCGTGAGGTCGACTTCATTGGCAAATGAGCCTTTGAACAGCTCCACGCCAGGCAGTGCAGCAAGATATTTTGCTCTTCGGCTCTCTGGATCTCGTGTCATGACACGTACTGCGTATTTTTGGTCTTTAACAAGCTCTGAACGGTATCAACCTTTCAATTAGCGGTCGTGTTTATTTGCTGTTGTCCAATATATGTACGTTTTCTCATCCACTCCCAACTAACCTTGGATAATGGGAACTCCTTGAGCACCTGTCCCACCAATGATGAAAATTTTGTGGGCTTGAAAATTCGACATTTTACCGATTGCAATGGGTATGTAAAGAGATGTGATGATAACAACAGAGAAGATGGTTCAAACCCAAGCGGTGTTCCCATTAAGTAGGCTATTTATATACAGGGCGTGCCAAGTAATCCCTACGTAGTCTCAAGCCTATCAGTATTCCCAAGCTGACAAATTGAAATGCAGTCTACACATCTGCGCCACTTGCGAACATCTGAATATTTTGAAAACAGCTCAATATTTCCTCAACTGTAAGCTTCAACCAGTTCTGCTAAGCTCCGACACTAAGAGGTTACAAGGATGCTTCTCAGCTATACCATTTTAAGGTAGTAGACTACCGCTTTGGGACAGTAGTTTCCCCGCCTTCTTTGTCATACATCGCTTGTGATAGCACCGTGTTATCGAGGCCATGTATGTCTCGTTTGTCAGCCAGAGAAACTATCATTTGATATCCGATTTTCTTGCCCACCTATCATCAAGAACAATACGAGATTACCGCAATATTGCAGCGAATATTTCTGTCAGCTGCACAAGCGATACTTTGTTGCATCTACCTGAATAAGGCGGCTTCTATGCTTATTATATCGTACAGTGGCGCCAAAATCTCCAGAGGAAGTAATGGAAGGAACTATTGACAATACTCGGTTTGCTTTTATTGAATATTATGGCGCGAAGCTACCCAATGATTCAAACCAGCGCGCGCTGATCCGACTGAGACCCATGCGAGATGTCGCAGAAACCAGAAAACAAAAGGCGGCTCAGAGTATATCTAACTTCGAAAAGCGGCCTTCCGTTAACACGTTCACGTCTAATTCTGTCGCTACACAAACTGGAATTGGCTCTAGCAGTGATTATCAGTCTGGTAGTCCGCGATCACAAAAGCAGAGGAATAAACACCATCGGATGGGTCGACAACGGTGGTCTCCGATACAGCCGCCCTTCATATCCACGTACTCCAATCTCTTAGTAACTGAAAACTTCTCCATACTAAATCTAGCACCCCTCACGGGACTTCGTCTAGGTGTTACCACATTGTCATTCTTTACCGAAGACTCAACCAAGATCGCTCAAGCTTTGTCTATATCTGTTCCTGGGAGTCAAAAGTTTATGTCATTTATTCCTTCACGATACGGCCAGGTCCTCTCTTTAAGCCTTGCCGCTGACTGTATTGTGGCGAAACTTCAACAAATGATAAAAAAGAGTGACAACGCTTTAGGCCAGAGTATTGTGTTACACCATCATACCAGGGCTCTTGAGTGTATCCAGCACGACTTGAACGATAAAAGCCGGTGGATGAGTTCCGAGACACTATGTGCTATACAGTTACTAGGACTTTTCGATGTATGTAAAATCCTGAACATTTAAGTGTTGTCTTTGAATAACTCACATCTCCATAGCTTATTAGTAACGCCAGAATTCAGTCATGGTTGTGCCACGCTGCGGGTGCCTCAAGGTTAATTGAACACCGTGGTCCTCAGAACTTTAAAACAGACTTTGATTTGGCCTTATTTGCTGCACAGATTGGTCCTATAGTAAGTCCCCAGTCCAAATGCTTGCCTAATTATAACAGGGTGGATTTGAGCCATTCGAGCTTCCAAAATTGCTAAACAGACCGTTCACCTTAGGTTACAGAGGCAATTCTTGATAATAGAAACTGCTTTCTGACGGGCGAATCTTGGAAAGTGGTCATATGTAAAGCTATCCTGTGCGATGAATATTTTGCTAATCATAGTGACATTATGATTTGCTTATGGACCCATCTTGTCTGGGGCCCAAACCATTTCAAATCGACAACTGATATCATCACTGCAATAAGAACTCCTTCGCCTCAAGAGTATGCTACTCTCATTGAGGAAATGGAGAACCATAGCGAGAGTTTATTATACTTGACAAACCTCTTACAGACACGGCTCGCCACCAAAGACTGTCAAGTTCATCCGACTGAAAATCCGATCGTGCGAAGCTCCAGTGTATATTCCTCGCAGATAAATCCGTTAGAGATACAAGGAACATTGATCTTATGTCGCCTAATGAAACTGCGACTTCTTTTTGCGTTGGCACCGGCTAGATTTCCTACCTTGGAAATCGAGAGCCAAAGGTTGGCTAACCAAGTTATGAACGTTGAGAGGCGCTTAAGTGAACAGAAAGAGGGCAGAATGATGAGTGGACTGTTCATGTCACAAACAACATGGATAGCGAAGGCAACGATTGAGACTCATGAGATCTGGAAAACCGCAGTTGAAAATAAGAGCATAATTGATAAATGGAAGTTTGAAGCTTGGTGTTTTGCCATGGGAAGAAGAATGAATATCTCCAGCTAAGATTTTAGTCTAGTAACCAATTAGCTATTTAAATTTAATGCTTAATTAATTTGTGACACTGATTCTACAGCTGTTTTTCAAGGCATAACTAATTTAAACAAAAATAAGCTATAAGAGCTGATTATACCAAACCCTTTCTTAAAAAATATAATAGCATATTAAAGACAAACATATTATTTATAATCCATTGATAAATATATAAACTAAAAATTTATTTAAATTAATAACGGCTAATAAAGTATTTAACATAGCGTAAAATACATCCAAAAAGCCGGGTACCTGTATAGCAAAGTAGCTTAAAGTACTTAGGCAAATTTATATAATAATAAGTCAATAGGTATTTTTTTAAAATGCGAAAGGCTCTTTGCTATTATACTATAATACCTGCACTATGATATAATAGTAATGCACTATAATATAGCGCCATTATACTATAATATAGCAATAATGATTATGATATAGCGCTATTACCTGATAATATAGCAGTAATGCACTATAATATAGCAGAAGTTCACTATAATATACCAGAAGTGCACTACAATATAGCAATAGTGCACTATAATATAGTGCATTATTGCCTTTTAATAGCTTCTATAGTAAAAATATAGCGCTTATAAAATTAAACATCTACAAGCAAGTACTTTAAGTAACCTAACTAAAATCGCAATCATGTGGCTATTAGCGATAAACAGTAAAAAAACCACGGTTTGGATACTCTTTACGCTACGTTGGATACTTGATAAGCTGTCCCTTAAGTGATCATTAAGCAATTAACGTCTTATTAAAAAGAAATACAATCCTCACTTAACCAATCCTTATATTTAAATCAATGGTATATACTCCGTAGTGGCTCTCTATACCAATCTTGGTAAATCTCAGAATTGGTTAAATCAGGATTGTATTTGTTTTTAATGTTTTACATAGAGTGAGTTAGATAGAATATATTTTGCTTAATCTTAGATAAGTAATAAATACATAAACACAAAAAGGTTTGAGATCTTAAAGAAAATATATTTATAAACCTTTTATTATTATTTACTAAGATAAATGTATAAACAACATTTAATTCACTCTGTATCTGACATTAAAAACGATTATTGTTTAGAACTGGACTATGACCGTAAGAGACCACCGCTTTGGCTTTTATGATAGCGGTTTGGATTAGGCTCTCTACATCTGTAGCTGGCATCCTATCCTCAAGGATAGTAGATGAAGTTGGTGTATGCTCGGCGAGCTGCAGCTCTAGAGTTTCAATGGAACAAGAATCCAGAGTCGGAGTGCTAGCTTGTTCAGGGTCCTTCGTTCCAGGCATAGATGCGCTGATTGGTACATCCTTTGCAGCTATGAGTTGCTGAATTGTCACTATAAATTGTTCTTCGTGGCGAAACACTGTATCTCGATCTAGAAAGGCGAATTCCTGCAAGAGTGACCATGTTTGTGGGCTCCTTGCCGCATGGACGATATGTTGAATCATCTCTTTGACGCCGTCTATTGTAATCACTGGGCCATTTTCTTTGCCAGAAATAATAGCCGGTCTCTGCGAAGAGAGGTTCAGACATCGGCATATTGGAGCCGTGTATGGGTCAGCAATGAGATTACACTCATCGGATGGAAGTGGGCCTCGGGGAGCTAACTTTCCTAGAACAGGACGTTGAGTTTCAACTTTTGAGATGTGACAGCGAGTTGGCAAGACTGTGAAGAATATGGACCTACCTTATCCAAACAGTGAGCTGAAATAGAGCTGCCTAGATTGACAAGTGTCCACTGCCTACCAGCTTGAATGAGTGGTGGTGTATTACCGCTTAGAGATGTATCGATGCCGTTTGCAAGTGCACATGCGCCTGCATCTCTGCCCTTTTCACTTTAGTAATTATTTGGCTGTTGTTGTTTGCGGGCTTTTTACAATCCGCAGCGATAAAGGGATGTTTGATGGGAGTATTGGGTGGAGTCAATTGGAGTGAATTTAGAGAGTGGGAGACCCCTTCGATCGTGGTTGCATGTTGGTCTGGAGGAAGATAAAGCGTGGCCCATCAGCGGTGTGGTTACTGAGACATTGTGCTCGTTAAACCGTAGAGCTGCTGTTTTGATTCAAGGTTATATCACCAGCAGGCATGTTATGGTGAAATTCTAGGTTATTTTCTTTCTATTAACTAAAGACCTTATACTGTCTATATCTTACTGATCAGTTCTCCCTACGGTTTTACCTTTTCTTTTTCTTTAATAAAAATGCCACCATTTCTCGCTGTTCTTCACTACATCTGCAGGAAAGGGCCTGTAGTCTTTAAGATAAGACACGACCTCAGCCAGGCTGAAAACTATGGTCGGTATTTTCGAAGCAAATTCAACCGCCTGCTCTTCAATCTGCAGATCATCGGCTTTGCGGTCGTCCTCTCCAGACCGCTCAAAAATTAAGTGGTAGAGTTGAGTGATAATTTGCTTATCGGCCAGCTGAAACTTAACCCTTCTGTCACCTCGGCCGGGTTGGATAAGCGCGTCATCAATTTTGCTCAGATAATCTGTTGTCATAATGAGAACTCGACCTTCCTGGCACCCATCGTCGTCTACTGTATTCAAAAGGCTGGATAGAGATGCCGTCTTCTTCTGTTTCGGTATTTCATCTTCATCATAAGAATTCTCCACACCTGAATCTGGAAAGCGAGTTGCGCCGGCAGCATCAATACCCTCTAGCACAACCACGCATTTATCAGGGAGCTTGGAGAACAAGTCCTTCAGTGGTTGGTCGTCGACACCGGATATGCTGACTACATAGATATCTAGTTCAAGTTCTCCCGCCACAGACAAACTGGAACTAGTTTTCTCAGTCCCAGGCGGACCGTACAATAAGTACCCTCATCAATAAGGAAAACCTTTCTGAGCGTGCCAACGTCTTGATGTCGGATCGAGGAAACTCTGGATATCATGAACCAAGGCTTTCATCTCTTCGTCATCTAGGATGACAGTCGATAATTCCCTGGAGTCTTTTGCTTCTGCCTTCTCCCAGCGGCTGATACGATGGTTATAGATTGTGGTCTTCTTCTGGATCTGAGCGAGATACTCTTCTCGGCATTCACCTAGAAGGTCCTTCAACAACTGTGAAGATCGACCAAGACAAGTGATCGATATTTGCTCCGCCTGATGGGAATTGACTTCTTTCAGCACTGTCCGATAGGAGAGCGTACTGTTCTTGTACCACAAAAGAAACGTTTCATCTCAGGGAGAAGCTTTGAGTGGCTTTTGGCTCTTCCACTACACCAGACTTCCACTATCCCAGTCTTCTATTTTATTATATACTTGGGGCATTAGATATATAGGACTATAGGCAACAAAAATGACTTTTCTCATATTCTAGTCGTAGGATAATAGCACTCGCTAGCTATGGGAGAGATAACCCCAGCAGGGAGTGAGGGATTGCCAAGAGTAGGGTTATTGGGGGGGGGGGGTGGGGGTGCCAGCATTGACCGGCTCTTTCTTTACATGGATGTATCTGAACCAGTCTTCATAGCCTAAAAATAGGGCCGGGGGCGATCGGATAGCGACTGACAGCGACTGATCGCCCCCAGCGTACTTTTTGAACTCAGTGGGGGCCGCCAAGTCTGTCGCTTTTCCCCATCCATGTAACCAGAGTTTCTGCACAGACCGCGCCCCTGTGGCGCGCATTGTGCCTAGAACCGTGCCAAGCGGTTTGCAAAAAACAGGGGGACTCGAGAAATGATTAGCACACAGCAATACACAGTACGCACACACTGACCGCACTAAACTATCTCAATGTATTTTGCGGCCTCGGTTTCTTTGCAGACCCCTTGCATGCGTAGTTACAGGCAAAGTGCCCGTACATTAGCGATGAGGGGCATAACAAAACCTGAACTGGCTCTAAGGGTGTACGCCAGGCACGACTGTAAATTCTCCAAATTTGGCTCCGAGTCGTCACGGCGGCTTCACTTCAATAAAGCAGGCAGCAGGCAGCCCAAGTATGACCATTTCGTGGTACTCATTACAACGCGTGGCGCGACGCGCGGTAGTACAATCACAAAATAGTCTCACGTTCGTAGCTGCTTTCTTTTGGGGAGCCTGAGAAAAAAAGTCATGGATTCAATTTCAATTTGTCAAAGGCATCAATACTTTGATACTATTTACGACCCTTCTCCTCGGGTTTGACTTGCTAACCCTCAGATAACCATAATGTTCCTTCCAGACATTGCTCTTCTAAACCTTGTTCACTTTCTCGCAATCTTCTTGGCACTGGCTGGAATTGGCAATGCGTGGCCAACGGCTGGTCCGAAATTTGGCGATCCTTCATTCGAAATGCCCCAAGTCTGGGTGATCGTGGTACTGCCAGACGTAGGTAATTTGCCATAGACAGTGTTGGCTGTCTCGCCAGTACCATCCTGGAACGAGGTGTATTTCGGCTCGGTGGTCAGAACAGTCAGAGGTTGAGCGGCACTGTAGACAATGGTACCCGAGCCCGAGGTAAAGACACCGTCGTTTGCGTTATAGTCACCCACAATATTGAGCGTTAATGCAGAAATCGGAGATTCGTATGCAGAAGTGATCTTCTTACTGCTGTCGAAGACATCAAGGTCGGTTAAAGTAACGGATGTAGAAACAGCTTGGCCACCGGGAGGAGTATATATATAAGTAACACCAGTAATAACACTGTTAGAATTGAATGTAGGAACAATATTAATAGTAGCACCGGCTGGTATTTGATTAGCCTTGGCCAGGGTAGTAATCTCGGACTCGTCATTGATGATTTGGGCAGCCGTGTTAGCAGGAACGGTTCCCTCCCAGTTGTCAATGATACCATAAAGAGTCCGGTCACCAGGTTGCGTGAAGACTACATATTGCTGCCAGGTGGGAGTGGTTTTTGGGGCGCCAGAAAGCTCCTCTACCAACAAATAGGAGTTAGCATTTTCCTATGCAAGAACGTTTTAAGAGCGTGTGGAGTGAAATTGAGTATATAAGTAGAAATTGAGGGTTATAGGGAAATGCAAGAACAAAGGCTCAGAGTCGCTTACGGGCATAACCGTTGAGCTGAAAGCCAAAGCCGTTAGAGGCAGAGATAAGTGGCTCGGCGAAAGTTATCTCAACGTTAAGGCCAGTGATAGCATTGCCTCCATCCGCAAGGAAGTAGTTGAAGTTGCTGCCTAAGCCTTGTGGAGGGGGTGCGACAGACATTGCGAGGTGGTAATAGAGTCTTTTACTTGAAGTAGAAAGCGACTTTTGTGTTCTATTTGAGATGTGTCAGTAATATTTCTATCTACTGCCAATAGTCCTATTGGCAGAAGCATGAATTTGAAATGAGTGTGAAGTATCTATGAGGTGCACCCCTGGATCCGGATCTTCTGAAATTTACCTTTATGATAGGACAGAATCGTTGAAAACTCTTGGCATAGACAAATTCCAACTTAATTGACAACTGACCCTTTGCTCAAGCTTGTCCGAGTGAGATGATTGCGAGAGGATAATGGATCGGAAAGCTTTGAGCAGAGGTCTACAGTGCACCTTTTATGTGTTTCTCAGTATCCGCCTCATTCTCATAACTATTTTACAAGCCTAGGCCGCACACCAAGTCTAAGTGCGGTGAGTTGCCTATTTCGGAAGTCTTATCACAATGGCATCATAATGCACTCCGTAAACAAATCTCAAGTACTACGTTCCTAATTGAGGGCTGAGATACCCCTCCCGTCCCCCGGCCACGTACGTAGCCCTCGGCTTTAGAACCTCTGCTCAATGGTCTTGGATCGGTGTTGTACGGGTAGTTGGTGCCCTGGTTGATTCGACATCTTGCCCTGGTCGATTCGACATCAGGTAGCGCCGGAGGCACAGTATATCACATTCGACTTCGACTTCGTGAGCGGTATAAAGGCTCATATGCCGTTGTACAGTAAAGAGATGGGCGTATTTCGCACGACGCTAGTATTAAACCTCCCCTGTGTGGTTAGCACAATCGGTATATTTAGGCTGCGACATATCTCAGCAGTATGGTGTCTTCCCAACCGTATGAACTTGTCGTTATGGGTTTGTTGAGGACTAAAGACCATGGCGAAAGTACCTTACAAGCCTAGATCGTGTACCGAGTCTAAGTGCAGCGAGTTGCCTATTTCGGAAATCTTATCAAAGTGCCATCGTAATCTAAACAAATCGGTAGAACTCTCCGTCAATTCGCTTCCGTATTATCCGAGATCCCGCCCCCCCACCCCGCCATTCTAGCTAGCGGTTTCGGGGTTAAGTAGCTGGATCGCGATATCATGTGATAGAA
>JARFTM010000335.1:0-23367 GCA_030278935.1 Trichoderma polysporum | reverse complement strand
TAATAAAAAAAAAAAAAAAAAAAAAAAAAAAAAAAAGTAGTCTTTCCGAGCTTGGTGTGATAAGTGCTCATGTGAAGAATCAATAGTTGAATAACATCCAGGTCCTCTTTTTCCTCATAAGGAGCAGACGCTAGACTTTTGTCACTAAGAAGACCTAAAATCTTAGCAAGGAGATCGCGCGCGACGGGCCGAAAAGAAGGAAACTCCACTGGCCCCGCAGGTGACAGGCGCAAAGAGGTCTGGCCTTTTGGCCTGTGTGCTATGGAATGATTGATGGTGGCAGTACAAGTAAAGGGTATTGTTAAGCGTAGATAACTAATGGTGGTGGAAAGCCGGATGAAGCGTTGCTGGAGCGAAGCAACGTATGTGGTGTCTGGTGCTGCGCCTTAATATAGCATCATTGATTTTTGACAATGATCTTGGACTGCGTGGCCATTCTTTGGGAGTCTCTATTTTGATGTCATTGTGGTTGCTTGTGGAATGAGACGAGATGAGACAGGGGGCTTAGACAGGCACGTAGAAGACGTGGTGGTGATAATGGAGCCGCGATCGAGGGATGAGGAATGGCGGGGGATAGGAGGTTGGCAAAGATGGTATGTTTGCTAGAGAGCAAACTTTGCCACTCCATGTGAATTATTTCCCCTTTGTCATTCTTTTTATAGGTGCTTTCTTTAGGATCTGGAGTTGAAAGAGGAAAATGGGGCTTGTCTATAGGTATCCGTGGAACCGGAAACAAACGGATATGCATCGCGAAATAGCAACCACTCCCACAAACACAACACCATTTGTAATGGTCAAACCGATGCTTCACCATCGGCCGATCGGCCGACCGACGGCGCGAGATTTTGGCAAGAGTTAAAGTATTCCCATTCTCCTGGGTAACCACATTTCTCGTTTTGTCTCAAGAGACAGGCAATGTCTCACGTTCACTCGACAATCTTCGCCCTATCCGTTGGAATGTCGTCGCAGCTACCAACTCGACTGGATCTCGATTCATTCTGAATGGATTGCCCAGTCTCCCTGAGAGGTCCTTTGGAGTATATAAATGCTGAGGTTTTCGGCCATGGAATCGCTTTTTTGAGACTCCTGCTCATCGGCATCGTTCATCTTTGCCTTTCCTCTTCTCTTCTTCTTTCTCCTTAGTCACTCGCTATTGAACCAAAAGAAAGGCAAACAAAGAAAAAAAAAAGCCAAGAAAGTTTGGAACCAACTCATCAAGATGCGTTCCGCTATCGTCGTTACGGCGTTCATCGCCTCTGCTCTTGCCGACTACAGCATCACCCCTGAGAAGTGTGCTAAAGAGTGTACTGCCGCTCATGATGCGTGCGTCACTAAGCCTGGCGCCAACATGGCTGAGTGTGCTTCCGAGTATGCTGCTTGCCTGGGCTACAACCCATATGAGCACGGCTTCGAACCTCCTACCAAGTGCTCCACCAAGCCTGTCATCACGCCCACAAGGCCTCCTCCACCTCCCCCCAAGGTAGACTGCTGGCACGTCAAGGAGTGTACGGAGGATGTCGACAAGTGCAGGGGTAAGCCCGGCGCCAACCAAGCAGAGTGCTCTTCTGAATACGCCAAATGCCTTGGCTTCAACCCCTACAGTCCCGAAGGAGAGAGGTGGCTCAAGGACTGTAAGGAGGATAACCATAAGCCTCATCACAACCAGACAGGGCCACCACCGCCCCCGATTCACCCTACCCACCCCCCAGTGGTGGTATCTGGTGGCGCAGGCATGAAGCCATGGGAATTCTTTAGCTATCTGGCTGCTGGCTTTGCTGCTCTTCTGTAAAGAGGCTTAACTTGGTAGACTTGGTTTTGTTGATTGGATGGTAATTGTTGATGGAATCGATGGGTTAATAACTGTAGTTTCATGTTGGTGCCACGATGTCATTCATCCACAGGGAAGATTTATAGGGCATAAATAAACTCCGTTCTTCTTTGCTTCTCATTCTCAGTGTCCGTGTATTCGTAGATCCTTTTGAGTTGATTGTCGTATGATAGAAGCACAACGTCTTCTAATCAAATTCCCATCGAATTTCACCATATGACAAAATGGAGTTTGATGTAACGTCCTAATACCGGCTTGGCTTCCACTTGTCAAACCGTATCCCGGCGTCGGCCCGCCCCTCGGCTTGTGTCATCCGCCGGACCAGGACCCCGCTCCCCAAATTCCAGATCTTGCATCCACAGCGATTTCTCCATCTACAAACACCCACCATCCTTGATATTCCGACGCAAAGCGCTTTGGTTCGAATTCAACAAGCAGACTTCACAGACGAGTGGACGAAGTTACCAGACTCTTTCCGTCCCGACACGGGAAAATGACTGCCCAGGAACACCAGCTGCGGGACGAAGAATCGATATCCACTGCGCAGAGCGACGTCCGTTCCGTACCAGAACCGGAGGTCGACCGTTCCGACGCCGCTCTCTCCGAGGCCGAGGTTGCGCAAGTCAAGAGTCACATCGCCGAGGCGCTAGGCTTTGCCAGCCATTCGACACATGAATATACGGGCGCATCGCTCTATTATGATGCATCGATGATGGCGCCACTGAATCCTTTCTCTTTGGTCAGTTTAGTTGTTTTGTCTTGATCCATGACATGACATTTGCTGGCTCTAGTCAGGTTGCGGGTGTGCGCTTGCTTACACGAACGAGTACATAGGCTGCCATTAACAGATTCCGCGCATACAAGCCTCCTTCGTTCCCACTATGGGATAAGCTGCCGGCGCGAAAGCGAGCAGCCGTTTTGGTTCTGTTGTTTGCGGATCGATGGGGTGATTTAAGAGTGGTTGTCACCATGCGCGCGGCCAGTCTGCGGAGCTTCTCGGGTCATGCTGCGCTACCGGGAGGGAAAGCAGACAGTAAAGAAGAAACACCATGTATGACTGTGTCATTGGAGATGAATGGAACCATTGGCTGACTTGGGGAGCAGACCAGATTGCACGACGAGAGGCATATGAAGAGATAGGGCTCCCCATGGATGACCAAAGGATACCCAAGCCGTTTCGCATCGAGGAGCTCTGTTACCTCCCACCGTCTTTGGCACGGACGCATCTTGTAGTTACGCCTTGTGTCGCATTCCTACATGCTGATCGCACCTCTGCCGACTCCCCGCCTGCTCTGGTCGAAGAATCCATGATCCCTCGGCTGGACGCCCGAGAGGTCGCTGCCGTGTTTAGCGCCCCTTTCTACAATTTCCTGAAGGCTGCCGATCTGCCACCGCGGCCGGACGAGACGCTACCACCGGGGCACTGGTATGACGGGGCCTGGACAAGTTGGAAGGGAGAACAGTGGCGAGTTCACAACTTCTACGTACCCGTCAACAATCAGAAAGTATCAAGGCCTAGAAGAGGCAGCGCGGCTCAGATTGAGCTAGCGGACAAGCTAGAAGAGAGCCAGGACCACGAAGGCCGGTTCAGGGTCTGGGGCATGACTGGTAGAGTTCTTGTCGATGCAGCAAGGATTGCGTATAATGAGGAGCCCGAGATGGTGCACAACCTTGACTTTGGAGATCTAAACGTCATCAAAATCGCTGAGGAAGAAGGTGCGCTGGACGAGAGTAGCCTCCCGGTGAAGAAATCAGAAGAAGAAGAGCAGAAGCCTGCTAAGATATAACGAGATTTCAACTGTCATAGGACAAGGCAAGGTCGCCGTGTTAATCAGGCGGCAGCCCCACTTCTGTCTATTTTTGTATATGTAATAGAGTAAGACGACGAATGTATCATCGACAGCCAGGGGTTCTTCACCGTATCCAAAGTCCACACAGATAGAGTAGCTGTTCAATCATAAAGGTCGCCATTGTTGTATGCAAAACAGGCAGATCATTTCGCTTTCTAACGCACATTCAAGGCACATAAACCTGACCGTAGCTGTGATAGACGGTATTCCTAATGACAAGCGTTTTCCTTTGTCGCCGATGTAGCATGGCCGAACAAGAGATAGCCGATAAAGGCACCCACCGAGACAGCCGCCATGACCCAGCCATTGTAAGTCATGAAGACGAGCCTTGAATTTGGGTTTAGATTAGAAGGAGAACTGGAATTAAAAACGCAAGAAGCGGGATAGATGGACGTACATGAGCATGAAGGCGTAAAAGTTCTGAATGGCATACAGCACAGCTTTAATGACGTGGCCTCGCTTGCTGACGTTTTCGCGGTTCTGCCCTGAGCGGTTGGAGTCGAGTGTCTCAGTAACATTCTCATCATCATCATCGCGATAACCATGCGCAATAGCGTCTCAAGGGTATTTTAGCATGCGCATGTTCTTTCGTGGGAGACGAACCAGTCGATAAGGGCATAAGATATTCACACGGAACAGTATATAGATGCACGGCATACATTTCGTATTGAACCACGCGCAGCCTTTTCATATGAAAAGCAGAGGGGAAGGAGAAATGAGGTAAAAATAGCAAAGAGGTGGATAGGTTACTTACTAGGAACGGTATCCAATCGTGCCGCCAGAGATGCCTCATAATTGCGAGATAGTGAACGCAGAGCCTCGTATCCGATGCCGATGAGAACAACGGCGATGAGAGAAAAGACGAGCGAGGTGTTGGAGCGGACATGCCACTGGCGGAAGACGATGCAGAGATTGGTGGTGTCCCAGGTGAAGAGCATCTATTTGAATGGCTTGAGCTTGCTGAACTGGAGCGGAATCACGGGTGCGAAGAAGTTCAAGAAATATGAGGATATCCTTACATTCATGTTGCACATGTCGTCCATGTCACCGCCGCCGTGTCCGCCATGGCCCTCCATGGGATGCATGTGGTGGCTGTGATCCATTGAGAGTAACGGTGGTGATAAAAGAGTATAAGAAAAAGCTGTATTGTAGTTGAAGAGTTGAAATGTGAGAGATGCTGGTACTCTTTTGTTCTTTGTTGATATCTGTTGATACCGAAGTTGGCGACGTAGCTTTTTGTGGGCCTGAAACGAATGAGATACAGTGCAGGCACAGCTCACGCCGTCCGTGCGGTGCGTACCGTGGGGAGTCTGCCAGTATCTGTTGGTACCTGCCCTACCTGATAGAGGAGAGAAATTGGTGCTCTGGTACAGAACAGTACATGTGAGCGAGTTATGTACCTGAGGGACTGTACCTGCCAAATCCACCGCTAGAGCGGCAATCTCTCTGGAGTCGCACGCACAGACGCTAGCGCCGTGCCGCAGTGGAGTTTATAGCGGCCCTCCACTGGAACGATGGATTCAGCCATGCATGGGCAAAGTTCAGCTCGAGTATCATTTGTTTGTATTGGCAGAATTGGCTATTGTAAATTAAATAAACCTTATTCAAATAATTCAACAGCGATATATATATATATATATATATATGATTACTCAGTAGACAGTGAAAAAAAAGAAAAAAAAAGAAACAGAAAAAGAAGAAAAAAGCTCCACCACGGCGTTACGAAAGGTGCCATTCTCAACTATCAATTAATACAACTTTGAGTCGAGGCAGATCCTCCTCTGGAGGCTGAGCTGAAGCAAACATTCGACAAATGGCCAAGCTGAAATCAAGACGGAAATTGTCTGGCCAATATGCACTCCTTTTATTATTTGCTACGTTCACCGCATTTCTCCTCTCTCCCACCGTCCAAGGGCTGTCTGTATTCTGTATGGCCAGATCAAGTCGGGCAGCGGTCGTGCGACATCTAGAATCCTCTGAGACCAGCCTCGATGTAACTAAACCAGCCCCTTGCATAAATGTTTCTTTTTGTACTTCCTTCTAGAGGCTTCCAAGTATTTTTCATACAAATCGGACCCATTTCCCCTTCAAGTTGAATCATCGGAAAGGGAAGAAGAAGAAAAAAGAACACCAAGTTAGTTTTCCTCCCAGGAAATCCGTTGGCTATGAATCCAATCGAACAAGCATTTTCTACCTCGTTGAATGATAGAGGCCCAAATCAGAGCAGTACAAATCCCAAGAATCAAGTAGACGTTGATCGACCCATACACCAGGACGAGACACTATGCAACTATATTTTGGGCACTATCAAGGCCCCTAAGGGCGCTCTCAGCATACAAGAATCTACGATTCCGGATTCCGGCTCAGGCTTGTTTACAACTCGGGATCTTACAGAAGGTGAACTTATTTTTACATCGGTCCCTCTTGTTCTCTGTTCAGAGGTCGGCGATAATATGGAAGCATGCGACTTTTGCTTCCAGCAGAGGCGACGAGTCTTTCATCCAGTTGAGGATCGTCTGCTTCACCCAGGGGAAACCATGCCCGATCTATACAAATGCAAAGGCTGTAACTTGTACCAGTATTGCTCGCAGGTAAGACGAAGCTCGCATCCCATGTTTCTTTCTCCTTCTTTCCGTCATTACCTTTATTCCTTTTTTTTTTTCTGCTCCTGCATCCAGATTTCATCATTCTCATCAACATGGAATCGTATAGTCTTGCTGGCAGCGAGCCTGGGACACTGGTCATTTATACGAATGCGGCTTGCTGGCAGGCGTCTCAACCGAGCTCGAGACAAGAATGTTATACCGTCTCCTCATTCTACTACGCAAGAAAGTACTGCTCCCGGACCAGGTACGAGCCCTCGCTAGGCTTACAACCGAAGAGGCCAGTTATAGAATGTGTTTTCAAACAGATTGGCCAAAGGTACAGAACATAGCTCGCGAGGCTAAGCGGCAGACGAAAAGTGAGCTCGATGCTGCCGACATTTTGAAACTATACTGCATTGTAAGTTGTGTTCAAAAGTCAAATGCTGGGTTGGAATTAACTTGCCATCTTTTGTAGATCCGCGTCAACTCTTTACCGGTCGATCAAACTTACCGAAACGCGCCACTTGGCACTGCCATAGACTTGGGGGGTTCTATGCTGAACCATAGCTGCGATCCCAACATTGTCATCGTGTTCAATAGCACGCGGGTGGAAGTTCGAGCCCTCAAAAATGTCAAGGCCGGCGAAGAACTCCTGCATTGCTACCGGGATATTGCATACGACTTCACCTTTCGCAATCCACGCATCGCATCGAGATATCAATTTAGATGTCATTGTATGTCTGACCATCTTATGACCTGATTTCGTTATGTTTCAAAGTGAAGAAAAGAAAGTAGCTATGTCTCCGATGCTAACAAATAGAAATATCTCAGGCACCAGATGCATGGCGGAGTCTGATCGCCACTATATCGATGTGAGAAACGAAGCCTCAATTATTCCGCTCATCCTTGGCACGCAGGCAGAGCTCTTCGAAATCATCGATGTAGCCAAGAAACAAGCATGGGCGGTGCCTAGCACATTCAAACTCTCGCAGCATCTGGCCAAGATAGACAAGATCACCAAGGCAGGCTACGCAGGGTGTCGTTGGCCGGATGACCTTGAGCCATTGCCGACGGTACTCAAGGCTCTGGGAGCGCTGTGCGAGAGGCAGGGCGACCTTGGAAATGCCATCAAAATCCGAGTCAAGGCTCTAGCCTTTACCAAGCACCGAAATAATCTCCCTTATTCCGAGGACCTGGTCGACTTTGTCGTCTCGCTATCGACTTTTACCATGTACCCGAACCACCGAGTGTTTCTGGATCGCACTTTGCCCAAGTTCAAAGAATTCCAAGACATTTTCATCGGCCACCTTTACGCTCTACACGCAATACTACGCAAATTTTACGGAGAACAGGGGAAGGTGACTCGGATAATCAATGAATTTATGCAGATAGAGACGGCCAAATATTACGGGCCCAGACCTGGGACGAGGGCGTTTAGACGCAAGTTCAAGGCGTCGCAGGAGACTATCCTCAAGTGGGCGGGTGTTGACGTGAAGCTCTGGACCGTGGAATAAACTATATATATGTATACCCATTCTCCAGCTTATAGGCGAGAGAAGATGATGTCAAGGCTTGGAGAGTATGACACCCACACGGTGCTGTTTATTCAGAAGTGGAATTATCTCGCACTGTATCATATATAGCTCGGAGAGCCGGAGTAGATTAGTAGTTTGTTTAGCTTAATAGGTGGGATTCGTGCTAGTTTTCGGAAAGATCTGGGAGAGTTGATTGATAAACAGCGTTTTCTAGAAAACATTCGATTTCTGTCTTCGTCGTAACAAAGCTTGCTTGCGTTTTGCGAGGTGACATAATATCACGTTCTCACAGTTCTAGCCTCTGGTGAGTCTTTTTCTTCTTTTAAATCAATACTCGAACAATTTTCTTTTCTATTTTGTATTTCCGTTCAGCAAACATAAACTATTCTTTAGGACTGCTTGATAGCTCCCAGCTAACTTGCTTGCTCACTCACCCTCGTTCCGTAATTGTAGAGTCATACCAACTCACATCCTCACCACATTACAAATGCTCGGACCGACAGTCAACCTGCCCAAGTGGTAAGTCAAATTGATCACTCTCCCCTTCTCATGTCTAAGATTAAGTGCTAATATATCTTTATTTCACCAGGCTTGAGGAAAACTCTCACCTGCTTCAGCCGCCCATCAACAACTACTGCGTCTACAACGATGGCTTTACCGTCATGGTATGTCTCTCCTTCTCTCTCCATTTCATATCACCATCATCTTAAAGAAAGAATCCTTCAACTGACATTCGATAAACATCTAGATCGTCGGCGGCCCCAACGCCCGCACCGACTACCACATCAACCAAACCCCCGAATGGTTCTACCAGTACCGCGGTGCCATGATGCTCAAGGTCGTCGACGGCACGACCTTCCGCGACATCATCATCCGCGAAGGCGACATGTTCCTGCTGCCCGCCAACACGCCGCATAACCCCGTGCGCTTCGCAAACACCGTCGGCGTCGTCCTAGAGCAGCGCCGCCCCGTCGACTCCATCGACCGCATGCGCTGGTACTGCGCGACCTGCAACGCCGTCCCGGGGGCCGAGGCCGTGGTTGTCCACGAGGCAGCGTTTCACTGCACGGATCTGGGCACGCAGATCAAGCAGGCTGTGGAAGACTTTAAGGGCGATGAGGAGAAGAGGACGTGTAAGAAATGCGGCACGCTGGCGGACTGGGCGCCGCAACCGGGATCGATTCGGGATCCGAATTTAGAGTGAGAATGAGGATGAGGATGGCGATAATATATGTACTATTACTCTGTATGTATGGATGCCGCTAATAGTACCAAGTAATCCTTGGATGCAAAAACCATGGCACATTGAGCACAGTGAAAACGAAGCCCTTCATATGTTCCACATCTTACATGTTAAAACTCTATGTATAAACCTATATCCATATGTCCACTTCTCAACTCCCCCATCACGTCTCCGAAAACTCATACGCCGACTCCGACAACTCAACCGGCACCTCAATCTTGCCCTCCTCAATCTCCTTCCCTGCAACCCTCACACCCGCCCTCATCACATCTCCCGGCACCACAGGCCCGACTCCCGCGGGGGTTCCCGTCAACACCACGTCTCCTGGCATCAACGTCATCACCCGCGAGATGTCGCTAATGATCCGCGGGATGCGATAAATCATCAGGCCCGTCGATCCCTTCTGCTTCGTCTGCCCATTCACCTCCAGGAATAGCTCTATGTCGTGCGGGTTTGCAAAGGCCGTCTTGGGAATGATGTTGCTCATGGGCAGGAAAGTATCGAAGCCCTTGGCGATGTCCCATGGGAGGCCCTTCTTCTTAGCCTCATCTTGTACATTGCGAGCCGTCATATCGATGGCAATGGCGTAGGCTATTTAATTTTCCTGTTAGAAGAAAACAAAAAAGACATATCCAGAGTTTCATATAGCACGATGAAAAGTGAAATCTGCTCGTCACTCACCCTTGATAGCATCCAACGCCCCCTTCTCATCCTCAGGATGCAAATTCCTCACAACCGACCCAATGATAAGTGCCAACTCAACTTCAAAGTGCATATCCACTCCCTTGGGCTGCAGACACGGCCCCTCGCCAGGAAGGACGATTGATGAAGGCGGCTTGAGGAAGAAAAAGGGCTTCTTCGGCTTTGCGTTTTTCAACTCTGCGATATGGTCCCTAAACCGCATATCAGCAGCTGTTTCTCTGCACATTTATTGTTTGCCCTATAGTAATGCCAAACCGATAATCAGATTTGGTTTCGAGGTTTCCCTTACGCATAGTTGCGGCCAATACAGACCACTTTGCCAGCCTGCTTCAATGAGGAAGCCTGTGAGGCCACAGTGGCCATTGATCTCCTGAGGCCAAACATGGTGACGGATAATAATTATAGCTATCACCCTGTAGGATATCCAAGGGGGCTTGAACAATATTAATGAGACTGCCTTAGAGTGACCCTCTTAAGTAGCTACACTCCAGTCAGGGACCGCTTGTTAGCAAATCAAGTCTGTTGATGAAGCTCAATGCGGGCAAAACATGAGCGCCGAAGCTGGTGGCTCGGTTGCCGAACGGCGCACCGGCCGCTAGCCTCGGCACACAAGCTTCTCCCATTACAGCGCATCAGCTCCCCTAAAACTCACTAATCTACAGGGCAGCTTCATACCGGTTGGTAGACCCTAAGATAGCTTGAGAGAGAGACTCCGACCTCGCAGTCTTTCGTTATTTGCTGCCCTCGTTTCATCATTTTGGCTTCGTGAGTGATGAATCCCACTACGAAGATATACCTGATCAACTTGGTAGCCATATAAATGAGAAGAATTACCGGTAATGCATTTTTCATCTGTTTTTATGCATTCAACTGCCTTTCCTGGTATTCTCTTCGATGCTTTAAGCTATTGACGTCCCCCTCCTGTATCAATCTACAAAGCAAATCCATCTAGATGCATCTTCCCCTGAAATGTCATCCTACCACTCCTCATACTATTTTATAGACGCATGTCTTGCCTCCTTATGTACTAGTAGTGAATAATTCAATCCATTGTGCTCTAGACGCCATGCCAAATTTTGGAAAAAAAGAAGAAGAAAAAGCCCCCATACTCATAATTCGTCAGAACCAACCCTTTCCCGAATGCTCATTCGAATGCCGCAACCTCCAATCAAGCCATGTAGCGGTACATTGACGGCGCGCCTTCTTCATCTGGTCGCTCGAGGTATTCTCGTACTATGAGATCCTCGATTCGCTTCTTAATGAGAGTCACTTCAGGCTTGAAGCGGCCTACTAGTTGAGACAGAACTTCGCTCACCAACTGTGAGTGGCTGAGTTCTTTTCGTGCCCTGGTTTAAATCGTTAGTAGATGATATCGATACACAAAAACTTGGAGAGTCCATCGTGCACTTAGGTATGATTGAAACTTACTTCATGATTCTCACAATCGCCGCATCGACAATGTGGGCGCGAGTCTGGTTGTTCTTTTCTTCCGTAGTCTTTCGCTCCTCCTTGTCCTCAACCTTGGAAATAGCATTGATAATGGGTGCCTTGATTCTGATCGTCTTGCTTTGGAAAGAGGCATTGAACGAAAATCTGTCGCTGGGCTTGATATTCTTTGTTGGCGGATCTTTGGCCAGAACTCGAGACTTTGGTGCTACAGCAATCGCCATAAGCGCCCGCGTGAGATCTGACGTTGAGATGTTTGTTTTGGCTTGAATTTCCTCGAATGAAAGGCTCTCGCCGTCCTTTAAATCGTTAAACAGTATCAGCACGACCATGCCGTAAGTCGGGACGTTCATCTCATAGCGGCGCTCTCGCGCCAATGGACCAGATTTCCCCTCAATAGCTGGAAATGTGCATTTGACATCAGCGCTGCCGGTTGTGCCAATCCATGTGAGCTTTCGGCCGTTGCGATTAGTCAAATAGAACTGCTCAAAGCTAGCTTGCAGTCGTTTGACTTCCTGCGGATAGTTGCACCCCA
Organism: Trichoderma polysporum; assembly: GCA_030278935.1. Classification (NCBI taxonomy): domain Eukaryota; kingdom Fungi; phylum Ascomycota; class Sordariomycetes; order Hypocreales; family Hypocreaceae; genus Trichoderma; species Trichoderma polysporum. The sequence continues at coordinate 11,643 of JARFTM010000335.1, read as the reverse complement.
TCCTTGGTCCTTCGCCGAGCTGGACAGAACGTCCCATGACCTCTTGGGGCCAGTAGTTGGTTGTGAGGACATTGACATTGAGATCAACGGTATGGCTCTCATCTCCCACATTCCGTATATGGTCGCGATACGTCGATGTCAGCTCCGAAGATGTGACGAGATCTCTAAACATTCCTTCAAATTTGCTCGTAAACTGTTGACCCATCTCCTGTTTCATGCGAGATATGATTTGCTTCTCGACATCGTGGCTTTCCGACTTGCCATGGAGTAGTCGTCGTGCAAGGTGGCGTTGATAGTAAGTTTGGAAGAGATCTTTGTCTTGCAGGTAACGAATCAAGACGATTGCCTTTTCTAGGATGACATCCACTTCGGCTTCTGTTTTGCCCCTGATGCCTCTCTTTAGACTGTCGTCGATGAAGAGAGAGACGTATTCCGAGCTCCGGTGAAACAGGTTGATAAAATCGGAGAAGCTCTTGGTCAGTGCAGTTTGAATCACTAGATCCTGTTGGAAACATGCTTCCAGCATGTAATCAAATTTATCTTTTAGCCGAAGCACGTCGTCAACCCATTTGATGGCTGCGGCTGTTTGTTGCGCGGCCGGATTCAGCGTCTTCGTCTTGTCGCCAGCATCATCTTCACCATCGCCCTGTGCCGTTGAGAAGTCGGTGTTCTTCAAGACATTTTCAATCTCCAATCCTAATTCAACAACTCGTTTTTGCAATATCTCCCGAAGAGCCGTCTTCTTATCATCCACTCTCGAGATTAGCCTGTACAAGATGCTGAGGTTCTCTATCTTGTCGTTGTCAATCATCCACCTCAAGCCGCTACCCTCCATAGCAAGGAAATCATCCAGGTGGCCCAGAATAAGTTTCTGATCCACCACCTCTGACACCTTGGGAAGGGTCTCGAGCTCAATGGTGGTGCCGCATCGATCTTCTTCTTCGAGGAGCCGATTCTCGGTGTGTCGTAACCATGTGCTGGCGTCGGATTCTCGTAGCAACCGTTCGCACTCTCTCGAATAAAATGTTTCACTGTTGCTGAGGAATCGCGGCTCAAAGATAGTCAGATAGAGCTTACTACTCTCCGACTCGTCTTCAGTTTCGTACAGGCAGCTCAGCATGCGGCTGCAGCTGCGGATGAGGTTTCGATCAATCACATCTCCACGTCTCTCCATGTCGATCTGATCCAACATGACGGAGATGAGAATATCCACAATCAGGCTATCGGAATTGGCGTTAAGGCAAGAACGTAATATGTGGTCTCGAAATAGCGCTATAGTCGTAGCAAAGATGGGGACTCGACGTGGCTCCTGTTGCGTATAGCCTCGATCAAGGTACATGAGAATATCTGCTGTCATGTTCATGGACATGTTGTGATCTTCCCACGTATCTCTTAGGCCCTTGAGGAACTTCTCGCCCGTTTGTCTCCGTTCGTTCACAGAGGCTGAGGACGAAATATCGATGCCAATGTTGATGAGGCTTTTGGTAACCAAGACTTCAATCTTGGGGATGACATGCTCCGCAAACCATTGCTCTTCAAACTCCTTGACTTTGTCATACAAGACTTCGCCCTTCTTTTTCAAGACAATCTTATATGCTGCTCGATATAGTTCCTCGAAGGAGAGACGACCGCAGCTTTTGTTGTGGATATCGCGCAGTGCTTCTTTGATCATGTTCCAACATGCTTCAAAATCGGCACCCTCGCCAGGTACATTTGGCTGCGAACGACGATGATTAGCTGATCTGCGAGGCCTAGGTTTGAAGCGAAACGGTGCAATAGAGGGCGTTGATGCTGACTCTTCAGGAGGCACCTGCGTGCTAGTACTGGCACCCATCGTAGCATGTTTGGTGGAAAAGAGGAAGAGGGTAACGAAGATGCCAGTGCACAAAGAGAAACAGCGTTGATGGGGGCTTCAGTCTAGCAAGAGATGCGCTCGAGATGCGCTGAGCAGCAAGAAGAGGAGGGGGGAGATGCGCCGTGAATTTGGGTTCAACTTACACGCACAATCCGACGAGGTGGGCGGATGCGACCCCGAGCCCCCGCGCCCCCTCGCCCTGAAATCATCGTTGGCTCAGCTCGTCGTAAAAACCCAGGGGAAACAGTTGAGAAGGCGAAGTTTCAAGACAAAGGTGGCCAGCTGTCGTGGGAGCTCAAGTCGCGGGACACCCAAAGCCGTAGCACAGATGGTGGGGGTTTGCAAGAGCTAAGCAGCTGGCAGGTGCTTCAGCTGGTCGGTTGAACAGAGCGGGAAAGGATCGTCAAGACAAAATTAAATGTTCAGCTGGAAGGCAACAATGCGGCGCCGTCAGTGGCTCTAGCATTCTCTCTATTAAAGGATGGACGAAATGAACGGCTGCTGGACAAGTTGAAAGGAGCTCAGAGCTGCCTGTGACAAACCAAGTCGAATGGCAATAGTAACTCCGCGCCGAAGAGAATTGCCGGGGTTTCCCTCTTTGAAGAAGAGCATCTTTATCGATAAACAATTTTTGGCGCCCACTTCAGTGGATGTTCTAGCAGCTTGCTTGGTGAAGACGGGAGTGCTGAACAAAGTACGGAGTACATTCCCGTTATGTCCGTTAGAGCTTACAAAGTGCCTGCAGCGCTATGGAGTTAAAAGTAGGAAGTACATGGCCGTCGTACTGAACTCCGTTATATGTGATGCGCCTTCACGTGAGTCGATAAGATTAGCAGTGAATATGTACATACATACATACATCCCACCAGCTACAGGATCACGTGCCGCTGCTAGCTTCCCCAGCTTAGCTTAGTAACAACCAGCTAATAATGGGCGTCTATTTTTCCGACCGACAATTGAAGGCATCCGCCAGCCTTGCAATATAAACGTGTGACGAGGTAACGCGCGTGAGGAGGCACTTCAGAAACCTTGAATTCATCCCACACCTGGCCAGAAAGGCCTCTGCCGTCGCCATGAAGCTCGTCAGGTGAGTCATTGCTCCCAAGTTGAAGCATTCGGCACGAATTGTCTTGTCTCGTCGGCTCCATCAAGCAGCTTCGCCGTCCCATATCAAGCCTTGAGCCTTCACAGCGCTAACTATACTTTGATGCCCAGGTTTTTGATGAAGTGCGCCAACGAAACGGTGACCATTGAGTTGAAGAATGGTACGATACAAGACCACCATCCACGCTTTTTAGCATCATGAGGCTTCAATCGCCGAGCAAGCAGTCACTAACCAACCCCGCGTCAGGCACCATCGTCCACGGCACCATCTCCTCAGTCTCTCCCCAGATGAACGTCGCCGTCCGCACAGTGAAGATGACCGCTCGCGGGCAAGACCCTCTCGCCCTTGACACCATGAACATCCGCGGCTCAACAATCCGATACTTCATCCTCCCCGACTCACTGCCCCTCGATACCCTGTTAATCGATGATGCACCCAAGCCCAAGAACAAGGCACGAAAGGAGGCGGACCGAGGAGGTCGTGGAGCCCGTGGAGCCCGTGGTGGTCGCGGTCGTGGTCGCGGCTTTGGCCGTGGACGTGGACGTGGCTAAAGATTCTAATTGCAATGATAATAATACGACAAAACGGATAGAGAAACCGAGGCACTATTATCTTTTTTTTTTTCCTTTTTATTTTCCAAGCTGGCCGGGCCGAAGCTCCATATCGGTGGGACAAGGATCTTTTGTAAACGATACAGAAACAAAGGAGAAAGATATTTTTTGAGTTCAAAGGACTGTGGAGGCGATGTCGCAAACTGCGATGGAAACGGCGTTTTTTGGATGCGTTTTTGCCCACATAAAATTTAAGAAACACACGACAGGAGGGATTGGAAGAGATGACAAGGTGGCCGCTCTGATATGCAGCAAAAAAATCTTATTCCAAAAATGACAAGATATCCAAATATATAAAATACTTGCCAGTCCGTCCTTTTTTCTACCCTGCTCCTGAAATTCAATCATACATATATCTCAAGGTGTCGTGTCTCGCCATATCCGTACAATCTGTAGCTTCTCCCACCCAGCCGTCTTCCCACTAGACCCAACCGTAACAGCTCTCCACTCTGGTCCAACAGCTTGTATCCGGCTCTTGACCTCCTCAGGCTTGTTCTGCGCGCACAGAAGGATGTAAGCACACCCTCTCGGCGAGAGAATCTCTGGTAGAGCCTCAATGAGTCTATCCGTCGTCTCCATGCCATCTCTACCCCCGGCATAAGACAAAGAAAGCAAATAAGAATCATCGTCAAACGACGTCTTGCCGGGTAAATCTTCCGTAAACATCTCCGGCCGAGAAGGCATCTCCGATGTGGGAACGTACGGCGGGTTAAACACCAGCACGTCCACGGAGTGTTTTCTCAACGGCGCTGCTAGATCGCCCATGACGGAGCCCAAGTAAAGTCCATGTGTCTTTTCATTGCTGCCTCCTTCGGTAATTGAATCAGCCTGCGCCTTTGCTACGGTTGTGATTGTGGCCCTGCAGGCAAAGGCGTTCATGTCGACCCCCGCGGTGAGGATCTGACTTGTCCCGAAGAGAGTCTTTGCATGAGCTGTGATGAAGGCCAGTACGACGCCGGATCCTGTGCCGAGCTCGACTACGAATGGAATAGCTTTGGGCGAAGAAGTAGGTGAGAACGTCTCATGGAGGTATTGCGTCTCGCTGGCAGAGGAGAGTGTGTCGAGGAGTAGAAACGAGTCTTCAGCGGGCTCGTAGACACGGTCGTACGGGACGTGCGAAGTGTCCGGCGTTGGCAGCATGGTTTATTATGAGAGATGATGTTAAGATTAGCAGAGAATAGGTTTTGATGTTGTGAGATGAGTCTGGTGAGGGCTTTATGAAGTTTTTTCTTAGAGATGGGTTGAAAGCAAGTTGATTCACTGAATGGCGTTTGGTGGGGCCACGTGATGTCATAAGAGAAGATGTATGATAATTGAAGGAGATTTTAATTTATTTATGTAGATAAGTAGCTGGTTTTGATTGAATTCTCAAATAAAAAGTTTTGGCTTTTAATTCTTTAATGAACGTCTCGTTGCCATTTTACATGAAGATCCAGCACGAGTCCATGCGCCACCAAAAACGCCATATAAAAAAATCCACCATCAACTCCAAAAGATGCCCAAATCCCCAATCCCCTCCAGCTTCCCTTAAAGCAGAATAAAAAAGCATATCTTCGTAAAAAAGCATATCTTCACAAAATCACACACCCTCTCGTCTCTCCCATCCTCACTTCAACCGCCCAATCTCCTCCCTCAGGATCCAGCCCCCAATGAATCCCCCAGCCCATCCTCTCCACCATCCGCACCACTCGTCGATCATACATCCCGCCCAAATCACATCTCGGACACGCCCTGGCCTTTGTCTTGTAGAATTTGGGCGTCTTCTTGATGCCGCTGCCGCCGCAGCAGCTGGCGCAAGTGGAAAAGTTCATGTATGGACCGCAGGGGGTGGTGATGACGGCCCAGATGTGTTTGCATTTTTTGTGTTTGAAGAAAGTGACGTTGCACATATTTATTTTCTTCCCGTTCTCCTTACTTTGAACGATGAGTTGTTTCCTGTCTTTTTTCTTTGTTATGCCTTTTGATGTTATGAGGTGTCGTGTACGTGTGAGCGAGTAGAGTATTTATCAGATTATACTGAGTTCCCAACTCAGAAATTTAGAGCTGATTTTTAAATCTGAAGCATTTGGCGGTACGAGTGCATAGTAGAAAAACACAATGGAACAATAAAAGAGGTCGACCGACTCCCCTTTTCAGCTGCGAAAAGGCAAAAGCCAAAGAACTGGACGGACCGCATGCAGCCGCCAGTGAATCAGTCCAAGCTCAACACACCAGGATTCACTTTCAGTATTTCTCACAGTGACAAGGATCAATAAAATTAAAATGATTGAAAACCATTTGGAAAAAAAAAATATCATGCCACTGTATCTGTATGCCTATGTGTCTTGCCAACGCTCTAATATTCAACGTAAAGAAAAAAGAAAAGCAGAAGAGAAAACGCTAAATACTCATGCCAATCAATGTAATATCCATCCATACACGAACCCGCTATTCTAACGTTCTCGCAATTTCTTACGCTTCAAAAATTTGTTTCCCGTCCTCTGAAAGACGACTCTAGAGTGAGGCCATCTCCCGAAGGCAGTGTGTCACTCTCGTCCGCCTCATCATCTCCCGACGGAACAAGCCTCAAGAGCATATTCTCCATCCGTTCCATGGCCTTCTCCATGGCCGCTAGTCTACTTGCCATCTCTGCGTAATCCTCACCAGTTTCTGCCAATGACCCCCGTAGCTTCGGCGGAATCTCAAACATGGAGTCCCTGCGCGAGGCTTTTCTCACAGTATCATGCGATTCTTGCCGCTGGTATTGTCTCCGAATGAGATGGTGCGTCAGGTCGTCGTCCACGGCAATGTCATCATGCACGTCATCTGGAGGTGGCACATCAAAGACCGCGCGGATGTACTGGTACGCTGAAAGCTGCCACCTCTGCCAAAACCATTTACGGGCCAACGAGCCGACGGTCCCTCCTTCGAAGTCGTCCGTTGGCCAAAGCAAACGACGCTCGGCGACTGCAATGAATAGCAACAAGGGAAGGTTGACCAGGCGAACAGTGGCAACATGGATTTTATGAAACCAGCGCGGGCTGACAACAAATTTCAGCGGCAAGAGAAGGAAAACGGCAAGGAGGTTGAAAGGAGGCTGGTAAGCAAAAACGGCATCTGCCTTGACGCCTTCAAGGGTGAGGACCGCCTTTCGGAAGTGTATTTCAGCTGTGGCGTTGGACGAGATGTTGCTAAATGTGTTGGACAGCATGGAGACGAGGATAGTAAGGAAGAGAGTGTTTCCTAGAAAGGCAAATGTGATCATGACGACGGGTCCCAGCAACCAGTGGAATTCCACCTATATAGCCATCGTTGTGTCAGCATAAACAGCTTCATGAAAGGTATTCGTCCAACATCTCGCCTCCTCTCATTAGAATAAATGCTTACCGATCGGTGAATGCCAGTGCCATCGAGTCCAAACCAGATGTATATCATCCACTTCGAAATCGTGCTGATCGAGCAAATATTGTGTCAGCATACGGCCCTTACTTTACGAAATCACAATGAAAAGAAAGGAGAGCAGCCAGAAACTCACAGTATCGGATGGGCCCCTTGTCCCAGCCACAGTAAAGATAGCAAAAAGCCAAAGAAGCACCACGCCGAAAGCGCAGTGAGCAGAAAGAAATCTGCCATCATAGATCTCAGCGACAAGAACACTAGGTTGTCAGACAGCCAGTTAAAGGCCAGGCGAGGGACCAGCACAGGTGCCGCCAACGCCAAGACATCAAACGCCTGCTCAGCCGGGCCCGGTGAGTCGATGCGCAGTCCATGTATGCGAAGACTGCTGTAGATGACGAAGAGGAAAATAAAGGTAACATCGAGGAAAGACCATAGATTCTGTGTATACACGTTCCTATACCAAATACATCAGTTGTCCTGTTGTGATAGCACCAATGAGATTAAAACGTTCGCGTGTGGAAAGAACTCACCATCCGTGTGCCAGAATCGTTGCAAATTGGTCCAAACACCAACCGAAAGCGAAAATCGCAAACGCCGCCTCCAGCAGTGGAATGTCCCCATTCCTCCGCCCAACCATAACAGCGACATATAGCCCCAACAAGATGGTAAACTGGATCGCCTCCAGATAATTGCGTGTCCTCGGCACAATAAGGCGATACTGGTTCAGCAATGGCGATTCCCGCGGATCGTACAGCGAAATAGGCTTCAGTTTGTAGTGATCCGGGATGATATCCCACGAGGTAGACGGCGTGTATATCACACGGCCCTCGTATATGGCCGATATAACCCTCTGGCACGTCGTCGAGCTGAGAAAGTGTCTGCTCTCTGTCAAGATGGCGACCTCCAGCGCCGGCAATGTCCGGTGAGACGTCCACCAGGCCTTGCCTTCGGCCTCTTCTCGCACATGCTCCGGCGCGTGCTGGAAGGGTTCGAATCCCGCAACTAGAATATGCGCCAGCAAGAGCAGGCCATCTGGCCCGTCTTGGTCCTCGCTAAAACGCCGCAAGATTCGTGTGGCGATGAGCTCACATAGTGTGGCACGGGTCCAGTTGACGTTTTGCCGATTACTAGACCGGGACTCTTCATCTAGAAACTGTGCTCTGTTGACTAACAAGCAGTATACTGTAGGGCATGTACCGGTTAACATATTTCTTCCTTGTTTTCATTTTGCAGCATCAATTTTTCTTTTCTTTTTTCCTGATTCAATTCCGCGAGAACGAAACATCAAAGAATAATTGAAGCTTTACTAAAAAGGAAGCGAGAGAGAGCCCAAGACAGCCTTACCAATAGAAACATCCCCCAGCGAATAAAACTTATCCACCAGCGGCCGGATGACTGTCACATTAATCTTGACATCTCTCAGTTGCTCCAGCGTCAGATAATCTTCCACTACGCTGACGATATCGCGGCGGATGCGGTGAATGTTGGTGTACACGGGCAAGTCGCTATGCGGGTTCGTCCGGCAGCTGAAGACGTGCTCGCCATTGTCCGCACGCTCCGTAGAGAGCCTGCTGAGCAGCGGACGGCGCTCGTCAGGGGCAACAGGAAGCTGGAGCCGCCGCCGTCGTTCTGTCATGAGATTGATGGCGATATCGCTGGAGAATGGGTGTTGTTCGTGGTGGTGATAATGATGACGATGGTGGCTAATGGGAGCTGTGTTGACAGCTATATACCCCTGTGAGAAGAAGAAGAAAAAAGGGAGGTCAGAGTATAAAAGAAATCCAGATGGTCCTGTTCCACACTCAAGCTTTCAATAGTAGTAGAGCCCACACCACAGACTAGATACAATAGGGAAACTAAAATTAAAAAAGATGAATGAAACAAGCCAAAAACAATCATATCAAATCGAAAAAAAGAAAATGCAAATGCAGTGAGACACACTATTCGCCCCCTTGGCGTCATTGCGCTGCACCCAATTGTGGGCAGTGACACGCGCCTGATTGGACGCGACCCCCACGGGTGCCGAAGCGTCAAAAGCGCCGAGGGGCTTCGATTTTCGACGAACCGAGTGTCTTGGATAGATCAGGTGCCCGATCTAAAGATGGGTTCTGTATGCAAGTTGGGCCCTGCTGATGGTCTACGATATTATGCCCCTGTTCAGTAGTTTTTGTATTTTATTTATTTATTTATTTTGGGTCAATCAGGCTGCCTGACTTCGTAATTGGACTATTTGTTGGTGCCCATGTTTACATGCTACTAACTGCACTAGAGACACAAAGATCATTCATTGCATGCGAGATGCCCATAAGTTCACCTATCTCATCTAAAACTACGAAGTACACCTCTCTTTGCATCCATCTACCCAAGGAAAGCTCGCTCGTCTTTTTAAAAAAGATACAAAAAAAATACATGAAAAACTCCTCCTTAGATATTTATTTATAGCTTCGATCCCGTCGCCACAGAATCCCGCGCCTCCTCCGCCAACACCCACGCATACTCCGCCAACGGCTTCCTCGTCTCGCTATACATCTTGGCCTTTGCACTGCTCGCCTGCCGCGCCGCATACCGCGCCGCGATCCCCTGGCACACGCCCGCCAGCTTGAAGATGTTGAAGGCCGCGCCCCAACTGAGCTCCGGCCGCGGGTCGTAGCCCGAGACCTCGGTGTACCACTGCAGGATCTGGTCCGGCTGCGGGAGGCCGGCCGTCTTGCCCGGCAGGAAGGCGGCGCTGTTGTTGTACGCGGATGCGCCTTTGGATCGGGCGAGGTAGAACTGCGTGATGAAGTTGCATACGTCGGAGAGGGGGTGGCCTATCGTAGACATTTCCCAGCTGGCGAGTTTCAAAAGAGATCGCTGTTAGCCCCATCGTACCATACAACATTCATAAACAAGATTTCGAAAAAGAGCAAGGACTCAAATAACAGAAATGGGACTAAAACTCACTCCAAGATGCCAATCACCCGAGCCTCCGTCTTGTGAAAGACCAGGTTATCAATCTTAAAGTCCCCATGCACCAGCGTCGCCCTATCCTTCGGCTGTAGCTTCTCGTTCTTGAAGAACCCAACCAAATCGTCAAAGTGCGGCAGCTGTCCCACGGGCTCCTTCGTCTCAACGTCTACCGCCTTCGACTGGCTGATGCAGATGGTAGCCCACGTCTGCGTCTGGCGGCTGTAGAATCCTTGTGCCTTGCCAAATTTCTCCAGCCCGACCTTGCCAACATCCACGGCGTGCAGCCTCGCCAGTGTCTGGATGGCTTCTTTCCACAGGGACGTTCTCTCCTCTGGGCTGACGCCGGGCATCAGAAAGTCCTCGAATATGCGTCCGTCTAGAAACTCCATGATGTAAAACGGTGTGCCAATGACCGAGTCGTCCTCGCAGAGGCAGTAAGTCTTGGGAACCGCCACGTCAGTCGTCTCGAGGGCGTGCAGTGCGCGGTATTCGCGTTCCACCTTGTGCGCCGTCTTAGATATCAGCTTTCCCGGAGGTTTCTTGCGCAGCACATATTGTTTGCCGTCGGCGTCGGTGATCTGATATGTTGGGTTGGATTGTCCGAAGCCGAACTTAAAGGACAGTCAAGTTAGCTGTGCGTTTTCGCTCAATTCAACTCCCGTCTGCGATTGGATGCTAAGCTCACCTGCTTCAAATCGACCGGTGTCTTGATTACCGGCACATTTTCCTGAAGGTACTTTTCAAACGCCTTTTCGTCGATGGGCTGTCGTACCGCGCCCGCCATCTTTCTAACGGTTGTCGCGTGCGCTCCCTCGTCACGCTGATGTTCAAACTACTGAAGAATAAATAGCAGGGATGACGCCGGCAGTGCAGTGGGTTAACTTGAATTGATGTAGATGGATTGGATTCTCAGCTCCGGAATTCAAAGAGGTCAGCAACGGAGGAGACGGAGGCAGCTTTTTCATCTTGTGTCCCCCAGATCCAAGAAAGAGGTCAGTGCCGGTCACCGTCTGACGTGCCGAGGCTCGGCGGTTGGCAGACCACCCGACCCCAGATTTTCAGCCACCCGAAAAGGGCCTCCCCCCTCTTCTCTCAGATCGAAGCCAGGGGATTTTCATTGTCCCCATTGGACAGTGTGTAAGTTGCGTCGACGGAGTACTACAAACTAAATAGGCAATGTTCGCCCAATCAGGTACAAGTTAGCTAGAAAATTATAGCAATGCTTTTGTAGGAATATGCATTGCCTTGTCTCTACGAGGACCGAACAAACTTATATCACGTAGGTCCGCAAAATACCAATTCCTCAACCCGCAGTAAACCTAAGGCACCTACGCATAACAATAATGATAAACACCCATCATACACTTAACATCACAGCTGAAAACTCAAATTACCTGAAACTGGTTATTTGCACATTTATATTGTGTTATATCAAATGATATCTTCAATTGGAAAGCTAGGAAAGCCCAAGTCATATCCGGTGACGGACGACACCCTCACCTCTATATCCACAAGCTACAAAATTCTTTCATCCCTCTTCTTTCTTAAGTGTCCAGACACTTCTGCTAATCTGTTGTTCAAACATGCCAATATCTATCTGTGTCCGCACACAGCCTAATCATGTTTTTTTAAAAATTGCTTCTTTGATTCCCTGTTCCATTCTTTTTTTTTTCAATGCTTTGTCGGTGATTTTATACCAGCTGCTTGCAAGCAAAAAAAAAAAAAAAAAAAAAAAAAAAAAAAAA
>JARFTM010000334.1:0-23526 GCA_030278935.1 Trichoderma polysporum | reverse complement strand
CACCCACCCACACCCCCTTAATATGTGCAGTTCATTCAACGTACGAAGTACTTCGTACAGCAAAGACATCTCACTTTCTCTGTGCTGCAACTCCGACCGGCTTCCTCTCTGCGTGTTCCCGGAGCGCCGTGGCGGTTTGCTTTGCTGCTACTAGTAGTGCTTCTGCATTGCTCCCCGGCACTAGCTACCAGCATATCCCCCTGGCCGTCCATCATTGGCAGTCTAATAATATGCACATCTGCTAAACCTCACCCGTTAGTATCGACCCACACTCTCTTCCCTGCCTGACAGTGGAAGGTAAGTAAGTGAAGAACAAGTCTAGAATAAACAAGAGCATGAGAAAGGCATGTACTGTAGCACCGCTTTGCACGGAGCACTTTGGAGTGTGATACGCACAGAAGAGGGCACTGCAGCTTACAGTACAGTAGGATATTACTAGTACTGCTAGTAGTACCGTATGGCGCTTGTACTACTCCGTCCTTAGTAGATTCCCGTAACTCTCACATGATGCTCTCGCCTGTGTACCCGTATGTACGCACGTACATTGTCGGTAAGCCATGGAGAAGGAAAGCCAGCACAGAGCACAGAGTACCCTGATTGCCTGTCTAGGTAAATGCGGTGTTCGGCAGCAGAGAGAGAGACTCAGCGTCACCCCCCGGAACACGCCGGTCCTTTCCCCCCTGCCCTGTGCCTGTCCCAGCCTCTCTTTGCTTCCATGTCAGCCTCGAGGCCCTGTCAGCCAAAGAGATCAGTTTCAATCTTCACCATTTCTTTGCTCATAAAGCAGATATACGAAAGACCTAGCAGACATATTAATAGTAACTCGATGGTATTAGGACAAGAGCCTCAAAGAATTCCATACAATCCGCTTCCTTACCTCGTACTCCATACGCCAGCCCCTCTTTCAAAAGGTCCTTCTATAGCATTACCAATCACGCGAGTTATCAACTCCAAACCTTAAACGATTCCTGTTGTGCCTGCGGGTTTTTTTCCTCCCCTCTATACAACAAGTACGCTCATATCAAATTTCCCCATTTACGGCCGAGCATAGCAGCCCCCACCCCCTTCATTCACATCTCACCGCGCAAGAAAAGAACCGGACCAATGAACTGTGTGCCATGTTGACGCGGAGCCTGCTTTAGTTGACTTTGTGGAACGCGTTCTTTAGAAGAGGGGGAGAAAAAGCCGCTGTTATGGAGCAGATGAAGACTTTTGAGTTTGATATTGCTCTTAGTGGGTAGCTGGTAGACTACCTAGCGCAAGCAACTTGATAACGCCAACATTTCCCGCAATGCCTAAACTGCTAATGTCATGTGTACTTGAGCATGAGTAATGATGATCGGCGGGCCGTTGCGTTTGCTTGTCCATGCATAATAATATGTTATGGTGATTAGTATTCGAGCTATCGAATGCCGCTAAAAAAAAAAAAAAAAGAAAAAAAAAAAGAGGATGAATATGCACTAGATTAGCCTGCCAGCCCACTCACTGAGAACGATGTTTTCTGTGCCTACTGGTTTTATTGTCAGTACTCCGTAGAGTTGCCCTTTTCAAAGCTCCAGCTGCAGATCTTTCCCATAGCACATAGCCATCGCTTCCTAGTGTGTATACTTTTACAAGCAGAACCCTTAGTCATAAGAGGAGGGCAGGCTTGTTGACCGTCGGTGGCGGAGCGATTCGATCCCGAGGTGAGAGAGAAGACAGGGCTTGGTGTCAAGTCTCCGTTAGTCCTAGAAACGCAACTCGTGCCAGCACTAGGCTAACTTGTTACGGCGAGAGCGCACACTTCTCTCCCCACTATACCGTGGCGAATGATGCCCTGGTCACGATGACATACACGCGGCTGCCGTGTTGGCCGTCTTACCTCCCCACGAAGATTAGCAGGGAGTCTCGGATGCAAGAAGGGATGTCTTTGACGGGTTGCAGTGGGCGTGCTGCAGAGGGTGTAGCCCAATGCGTCCGGGCCGCTTGTTGCCTGGCAGGGGATGCAGATTTATCAGGAATATGACTGGGAAGGGGGCTCCATGCCAATAGAAATCTGCTCGTGGAACTAGTACGGTATCGGAGCAGCCCTGCTGTTATCCCTGTTCGTTCTAGCAGATACCTTGGATAGGGGCTAGTTATTGGGGCAGAGTTGGAAGATCTCTTACCCACACCTGTCCACTCCAAATCCTCCAATACACCACTTACTCCGTACAGTATTCAGTGCGCGTGCAGTACGGAGTACATGTATACCATGTTTCTCTATAGATTTATGTGGGCAAGACGTTCGTGCTTCCAACGCAGCAATGTTATAGGTACTCCGTACGAAGTACTCCACCCAGATTTCATAGTTGTATAGTAGAATGAACTGATGGAGCCGACATAGAAAACACTGTACTGTACACGCACAAAAAAGAGCCTGTACCAAGCCCCATTAGTAGTACTTGGGCGCGGCACACGGCGATGTTTGGGGTAAATGAGCCTGCCATACCAAACAACGAACGCCCATTGCCAGTTCTAAACTGGAAGTGCTAGAACTGCGTAGCCAGAGACGCCATCACACATGCCTTTCAATACTACTTCGTACTTGAAGAGAAATTACCTAAACACTGCAGTCAGGTATCATGTGCATTGTCAAATATGCCAACTTACTAGTGCATGTATGCTACGAAGTACTTCGTATGCAATTCGCTTCTGGAAGCTCACCGACTCACCGCTACCTAGGGAGAGGCAGCTGAGGCGGGGACGTGTCAGGCCACTGTCGCATTTGGTAGTATCCAAAGCTACCACTTGAGGAATGCTTTGCACTTTGAGCATAGAGTGCCTGTAGTATCAGTACTTGCAAGGCGAGAATGATCTATCATCTCACGCAGCTGGTGAACAAACCAGGCACACAGAGATATTTGAGATTGGACAGCCCCCCACGGGCCTCAGTTGCGGCGGGGAGTGAGCATGCGTGAAGCGTGTACATGGGTATGCATATTGGCCTCCCACCTCGGCTTGAATCCGCACAAGCCAAGCAGTATCAAAATAAATTACGAACCACACGACACAGCGATAATTTTTGGAGTAATTGGACGTCAAAGAACATGGTAACTTACTAGGACTATGTGTGCTTGCATGATTACCACTAGCACCGAGACTCCTCGGCAGTGATAGTAGCTTCAAAGTATAGCTCCTTAATCTCCTCACCGGAGTATAGCCAGTGTTGGCCTCTAGAGCAGATGAAGAGAGGCAGACCGCCATATGCGAGGTGATGCAGGCGTTGATGACATGAGGCGCGTGGCAGTTCTGAGAAGGGGAAAAAGTAACGAAGCGAATGCCGTTAGCTATCTCAAACAGACATATTCTGGGCTGATGCAAGTACGGAGTACTATCGGCACCACTTGTACGTTTAATCGTGTACATGCATCGAGTGGGCGGATGCCTGCCTCTTTCTTCCCTGCAGGCAGAGACCGGAGAGCCGGAAGGCCATCCTAGCTCCCATCTCCCGCATGCAGCTAATAGATCCAGTGCCATCCAAAGAAGGATTGGATGGGACTGAGACTCACAGGCTCGCTGGCCAGACAGCGTTGCAGTGACGATTCTCATGTGCTGATGGGGAAGGGGCTCTGAGTAAGGTACTGGTACTTTGTAAAAGCAGCCATGCAATACCTGTCATGCACCGCGAGGCGAAAGAGAGGACGACGAGGGAGGGGGTGGCTATAATAAGCCGTGTAGACGACGGCGAACCTGCGCGCGATGGGGCCGTTTCTTGGGGGCCGTTTCTGCAACGCTCGACGCGAGAGCCTCCAGTCTTGTGACAACCCTTTGTGCTTGCTTTGGCAACGCTGATTTCCTTGACCGACATCATGTTTACAACTCAGTAACGACGATCGGCCAATCTGTAATCCGTCTCTATGGCCCGGAGAACTCCGTACTTTTGTCTTAGCCTCTTTTTGTCCGGCCAAAGGAATCGGCAATTGACGCAAAGGTCCGACCAAGTAGGTACTGGTACGGATAAGTGCGAGAAAACGGCGGGTTTGTTATGTAGGGTGCCTGGTACTTTCACAAATGCGCAGCCTCCAAGCTACCTATGTACAGTACTGAGTACGTGCAACACAATAGCATTGTATTTGTCCAAGCCAAGGCGTATATTAGTAGACGTGGCGCGGATCGCGCTGTAACCCTACTGTACTTGGAGTTTGTTAACTCATATCCACAATTCTCATCACAATGCGCCAGACCACTCACTTTTTGTCCAATATCTTGTACTTCTAGTCCGCGACATCCAAAACTTGTGTTGTATTTTGTCCCGAAGCAGGTTTTGTGCAGCTAGCGCGATGTCATGGTGCTACGCCGTATTGGCAAAACTGCATCGCCATACGGAGTTTTACCTGCCAGGTCAATCCGTCCGCCAATCGAAGTTCAATTTGCCAGGGGCATCTGCTCCATCAGACTTGGCGGGATCGGGCATCGCGTGGTGGAGCGGCTTGAGAAGTGAGATGAAGTGTCAGCCATCGTGCTGCGACGCTTTGTTGAAAGGTTTCTCGTGTTTAAAATTTGAGCCCACCAAGCTTAGAGCAAACGCAATAACGCTCGGATATACTCTATGCCGCGCTCCGCAGTCAAAGTAACGTTTGATATCTTGTCTAGCAAGTACGTACTAAAACGTCTTGCAACATTACTGCCACGCGGTACCGTAGAGTACCTTCCTCTATTCTGCTACCTACTAACGTACTAAGGAGGAGATTCCCCGGCGCCCGATTGTACTAATCGCAGTTGATCATGCAAGTACGGATACACTACAGTATATTCATTGCGCCGAAGGAAGCGTAATTTAACTTAATTCGAAAAAAGAAAAAAAAAAAAAATCCCTCTTACTTTGATTTTCAGCGTCTTGCAGTTGATGGGCACGACTAACAGTATACGGAGGAATAGGAGTACAACTTAGCGTTTATTTAACTGGAACTTATCTCAACCATTCCATATTAATCACTTATCCCCCGTAAGTAAGAAGCAACTACAGTTACGCTCCCTGTCACTAACCGAGGATTGATACATGAAGATGACAAGCAATTCAGGCTAGTTCATGAAGGCCTTGGACCCTTCGATGGTCGGCGATGTACAAGTGGTATTGCGAATGAGCGGTAAACGGTGTAGCCTGCATGAAGCGTCTGACATACCACATAACTATAAGCACTGCTTATAATACGGAGTACTGCCTCCTAATACTCCGTACCGTATTTGAATAGGCAGGACATACAGGCGAGTACTTCGTATACTTAGTCAATCAGTCAAAGATGCGGACCTCATCTCAGGACAAGCTGCTCTGATGCGACCTCCAAAAGGCTACTGGGTGCCTATTGTCTCAGCTAAACAAGTGCGCTTTTGTCCACCAGCCCGCTCTGGGACTAAGAGAGCAAAGCCACGTTCAAGCTACGGCCACTGGCCCGGCGGACTAGTCTCTTCCGTGGGGCCGGAAAGCCCTTGCCGGAAACCATGTCGCCACGAATCTTCTACCGAAGCACACCCACAGCGGCCCAGAATCCCTGTTTGCACCCTTCTTTGTGTCCTCCCTGCCGCCTAGCAAGAAATAGTTAGTACCTCTGCTAGTACCTGCGGTGCTATATACTAGTTCAACTCGCACACTGTGGAGACTGGATGACACGCCGAATCATGTGGTGTTGAAAAAAGGAAAGAGAACAAAAGTCCAGTAAAAAAAAAAAAAAAAAAAAAACAGGCGACGGACAGAGGGCGACAGCTCATTGATGGACACTTACCCGTAATTTGTAGAGAGGGAAAAGGAAATCAGGAGTGGCATGATGTTGCTACTCGTGCCTTGAAGTGTACGAGTATGAGAGCTGCGTTAGTAAGCAACAGCATTGGCGCAAGTACTGGGTACCGAGCTTTGAGCTGCGAACCAACGCTTGTACTCCATACATATGTTACCACGCAGCCAGCCTTCCCTTGCATCACCATCCACAAACACTGCAAAAGAGAGCTGAAGATTGCCAGCTGCCGGTAGGCGCCTAAGCGCAGACAGATCATTCAGGTATAACCGTCATGTCTCCCTAGCCTGTATTACGAGTAAGATTCTCGGAGCTTGCTTCTGCACATGCGGCAAGGCTAGATGGAAAAGGCCCAGCATATGTTCTCCAACCGCCGATCTACTTGCACACTGGATCAAGCCAGGGGGCGGTCGTAGCGGCGCTGATGCGCACACGATGAGCAGCATCAGCATCTACCGTTCCAGGATTATCGCTACTCCATTGCTCCAGCCCCTGGTGCAAGGGGAGTTAGCATTGACGCTTACCGCCATGACAAGTAAGCGTGTCCTGCTGGTAGTGAGTGCTTGTAGATACAGTAGCGATAGCACTTTGCTCTCTTGATCGAGCTCGGTTTGGATCTGGATGCCTTCCATTTCCTTACGGAGTCGTTGAGCAGGTAGATATTTAGTGTTGATAGTACTACAAATAGCACTACAACCTAGACCTACCAGTTCCTATACGGAGCTGAACAGGATGAACCTCCAGGTGCGAAGTGCGACATTGCTTGTGTCGATACTAGGCAGACCTATGAAGTGGTATCCTGCAAGTATATTCCGTAAATGTCCTGCCACTGCAATTAAAATATCGCGTCAGACTTGGATCATCTCACACTCCCCCTCCCCCAAAAAGATCTCACGTCGACGATTGCCGGCCGCAATATATCAACAGTAGCGCCGCGACTGAGCCGCAACCAAAACGGTCATTTGGCCGAACCGGATGGCAGCCAGACTTGCCAGCGCCTCTCCACCTGCAAAAGAACATCCCAGTGGAGGCTGGTCGAATATTCAGCCTGAAGAAGAGAGAACCAAAGGAAATCACTTGTTTAACGCGGTTACCGTACACATTGCCCCTTAACACCGAGGCGGTGTTTAGATTGCTTGTGCTCGTAGCAGCGTCAAATATGTATTTCCCGTTTTAGTTCTGCGAATGTCACGCCTGCAGTCGGCATCTCCGGACATGGCCGTCCCATTGCAATTATGATTTCACCGACGTCGTACGTGTCGTTACATCGAGAGTTGAACAGGTACGGAGTACCTACCAAAGTACTCACACACCGTAATACGGTAGGTAAGAATGCCCTTTCCTTCTCCAGTAAGTCTCCGATGAGATGACGGCGATGGCCAGCGCTCGTACACCGTACTCTGTGCATTAGTTAGTAGTACTAACGTGTACGAGTATACTGTTTGCACTTGTAGTACCTATGGCCGTTTAGCAGCGCGGTCTTGGCGCTGACGGAGCGTCCAGGAGCGTCCAGGAGCGTCCAGGGCCGTTTTGATCGCTGGGGACAGATCACCAGGGCGTCTATGCAGCATCGCGGAAGGAAGAGATGGTGGTCATGTTCCATGCTCCATATGTGGCAGTTTCATCGCCTAGGATATCAAGGGTCTTTGACGAACTGAGATCTTTGAGTTTCTAGAAGCATACCTAGGCACTTGTACTTGTAGGTGCCCGAGATCCTTCGCTTGGGCTTCAAAGAACATACCTGCAATGTGTACATGGCACAAGGTACGCTCTACTTCCAGTAGGGCATTGCCTGAAGTGCAGCATCAAGTACAAGAACTACCTGTCATGTACTGGAGGCCATGCTGCAGAGGGGCGATGGGAAGGGGCGAGGAGGGACCCTCGTATCTTCTCCACGCTAAGAGAGGCAGCAGCGGTAGGTACGGAGTACTGTACATGTACAGTAGCCTACTCAAGATTCCTGGTCAAGGGACGAGCAAGGATTTTCCCCTCTGCATCGACCACTCTGTTCATCCTTGTCTGCCGCCTCCGCTGCATATCCGCCAGATTCCGACCGTTGTATGTAGACCCCTGCACAGGTACGTGTATTGCACCGTCCTCTGTGCTCCGTCCATAACTTTAAACATATCCGTGGCGTGGGGATACGGCTGCAGGCTCGAATTACTGTGGTACAGCGACCGAGCCAAACAAGCTACAGCAGCATTGTGCTTCAGGGATCATCGGTACAAGTGGCGGGCCACATCAACGGGACTTGAACATCGAACGCATCGGCCCTTCATCTGCCAATCTGTTAGTAGCTACACTTAGCGATGACATGCCATGCACCGGCGAGTCGCCATAGGTAGGAAGATTTTGGAGTGTTGTGTGGGCATCGCGGCAAATTACTCCGGCGCGGAATTGACCTTGAAGGAGATTGTTCCGGCATCTCCTCATCAGACCCCTCCGCCTAATGTACAAAAAGGTATACTCCGTAAATGGCGTATGGATCGCATTCCGCAGGCATTAACTGATAGTAGTAGTATTAGGAATCCGAATGGGCTATCTATCCACTCATAGCCCCTCGTTGCCACATCGGAGGATGATATGCCGTTGCTACCACAGATGAGATGCGCAACGAAGGAAGAAGGCTGGATCTTGAGACGATCTCGCGAAGTTTGGTGCGAGCAAGCATGCCTATCTGGAGAGGGTGACTGCCTGTCAATGATCCTGGGCGACGCCAACGCTCCTTGGGCCCATTGATTTTAGTGGCATTCCATGTTTCCACGTGTATTTGTTGTAGGAGCAGCCTCACCCTGTAACCGACAACCAGGCTTTAACATCTCCAAACGAAAGGTTGCACGGCCGTTCGTCGCCTGAGTGTACAATTGGGTGCCCACAATCGTCGCGGGGCCTCCCAAAGCCTATGGAGTATTACTCGGGCAGTGCTCATCACACGAGTGGATGAAAGAAATTTTTTACTTTCTCCGTCTCTCTCTATCTCTCTTGCAGCAGACGTTGAAAAGGAAATTAAAAATGTGTCATTCTGCCTTAGTGGCAATTCGACGTACTAAGGCATGTGGGTAGCAATGGCACTAGTTGGATTCATGCGGCTATGCGCAGTCCTCCCATTCTGTACCAAATTGAGGGCAGAAGTGAGTCCGGGCCCCTCATCTCGTGCCACTTCATCATGAGAGCTTTACTCAGCATGAGAAAGATGAGCCTAGTGGAACACCACAATTTCCTCATATATTCAGCCAAGTCTTGGCATCCGCCCTTGAGTTGAGCGAGCGCCACACCCACCAGTCTAAGCGGCGTCTCGGGCTTTGGCTACTATTAATAACGAAGGAAACTACTTGCGAAGTACGAAGTACCACTTGTCCCAACAGCTCTGTACTGCATTGTTCCCTAGCGTACAGTTGCTGACCTGATATGCAAGTGCCTGTAACGGGAAAGCGGCGAGGAAAGGAAGAAGAAATAAGAAGAAAACAAAGAGAAGGCCTCTCCCAGGCATGGTCGTATCGGGCTAAGAGGCACGGCATATAGAACTCTCCGTCTATGAATCCTCGCATCACGAATTCGACGACGCAAGGTACGAAACGCCCCGTAGGAATCAGTCGGTAATGCCGCATACTGTACTAATCCTCTGTATACGCTAATTCCTCTACTGGTACGGAGTACGAAGTACCTGTACCAGTATGCTCATTACATGCGCGGAGACAAAGAACCTTTAGCCCCAGGCGGCTGGTCCGGCCCGTTTTGTACGTGTGGGTATCCTGAAAGGGACCGAACCGCGACTAAGCTGTGCGAGGTTCTCCGCACCCACGACTGAAAGGGTAATTGACAACAGCGGGCATATCAGTATGTTCCTGCTTTAGCAATGCCGTTGCTGCTCTACACGGGCACTTCGCACTCTTTGCCCGAAACACAGACATCTAACGATAGGACTACCTCGAGGAGGGCACGGAATAGTACCGGCAATTACTACCCTATTGATATTGTGCTTCCAGCAGTACTACCTACCTTCAATTGGTACGGTGTCATCTGTTATACTGAGGTAATTAGGGAGTAAGCGAGATAATACTGGGAAACAAAGTACTTGCATTAACGATGCCCTCAAGTCATTACTTCTGTGATGACCGTGTAACATACTGTAAGCCACTTGCAACAAAGCAGCAGTCAGCAGTGCCTTCGGACGTACCTACTGTACTCCTACTTCCACCAAGGACGGAGCACAAAGTACTAATAAAGCTAACGAAAACAGGCAGTTATATGTTCGAGACGCCAAGCCGGGTTCAATATTGACACGCATCGGCACGAGGTCAATTCCATTACAAATGTTGCTCAGGCTTTCCTAACGCAACGACCTGGAGATGATCTAGGCCAATGGAAGTCGAAGGTGAGAGGTTGACGACTCCACGCCATTCCCACGCGCCGTATCTGAACTAAATA
This sequence comes from Trichoderma polysporum, assembly GCA_030278935.1. Lineage (NCBI taxonomy): Eukaryota > Fungi > Ascomycota > Sordariomycetes > Hypocreales > Hypocreaceae > Trichoderma > Trichoderma polysporum. Next base: position 13,348 of record JARFTM010000334.1, on the reverse strand, counting down.
GTATTACTCCGTATTACTTACTCCTGTAAGTAGTATTGCCTACTGTACAAGTATTTGTCCAAACCTGCAAAGATAGAGGCCCCACGTCCATCTGCCTAGAGTGGCGGCGTGCTGATTTCTAGTTGCTCTTGTACTAATAATTGTTTGAGTGATGGAAATTTTTAACCTTTGCAGAGCTGTTTCTATTCTCGGATGGCTGGGGTTTCCGGGCTTTCATACTATCTATCGGTACATACGGCTTGGGCATTTGATTTGCGTGGCACCTCACGCTGACGCGACCATCTACTAGCACTGTGAATTGCCACTGCGCAACACACCAAATGTACTTGTAGGTAGGCACCAGAATCGTACAGTAGTATGTCTTGACCTGCAGGCATCTTCCCGCGCCTTGACCAGGATTTAGTGCTGACCGAATCCGCTAACCATCTGGCAGGTCTTTTCCCTGGATCGGGTCCACCGTCGCTCGACTAGCCAAAAGAGAGAGCCTTGGTCACATTAGCCGTGGGCACGGAATTAGGTCTAGTGGGACGGAGAACTTGTCGCTATGTGCGCTTGGGTCTTTCAGAGAACGCCAAATCGGTAAGACCTTTTTTTACCCTCTCCCCTTCCCGTCTTGCTGCAAACATCATTTCCGCGTACGTATAATCGCTTGTATTGCGTACGGGGCCTCGTAAGCATCATTCCCAAGCTGCAAGTAGCCTTGGGCCTCCTTTTCTTGAATACAAGTAACAGACAGTTGTAGCCATTGCTATTCTAATACTAGTCCTTTGGGATGCTGCAAGTGCCTTTAGGAGCGCTGCCAGTGCTATCAGAAGAACCCCTGCTCTCGCGACGTCCAGGCGTGTGAGTTGAGGCTTGAGTGCCGGTGCCTCGGAATCGCCCGCCGCGCCAGGGTAAAAGGGGCCAGCGCCTGAACAGCAACACCCATGCCTTCTTTCGTACCTGTGCTCCGTACCGGCGGAGGCGGTAGGTACGGAGTAGAGCTACTTGTAGCAGTACTTCGTACATTCTCATAATTAGCATTATTAGTTATCTCCTTACCTTTTCGAATCATGTCGTGTGCATAGGCTGATCACCTTCGAATTTCTCTGTGACTGAGCTTATCCTAGTTTTGCTTTTTTTTCTTCCTTTCCCACCCTCTTCATTTGCTTATTTACTCGGCGTGCTTCCAAGCTGGACCCCTCTGGAACTTTTACCTTGAGACATTTCACGAGACTGGCTCATTCAACTTCAAGCGTGCAGCATAGGACGAACGCCCGTCCTGTAGTGATATCCGCTCTACTTTTTTTTCTCTCTGCTCCAGTTTGTACGGAATGCCACGAGCCTCGCTGATGGGACGCCGGGAAATCCTTGGACTTGCATGAACTAATGTAACAACTCGTGTAGTACCTACCGCAGAACCCAGCACCTGAGCAAAACGCCTGCAGGAGGCTTGCTTTTTAGGTAGTCGAAGTATTACCTCTGCCAACCAATTGCTACGACACAACTGTGCCGCCACATTTTCGACTTTGGCGGTCGAGATATCACAAGCTATCTGTGACGATTGTGGCTTTGCATCCACTGCCCGTTTACTACTTCGATCCAAGCTGCCCGACGGACAAATATACCCTGCACATATACGATAACTCTACCACTTGGGCCTCATAACTGACTCGGTTGAGAATCATTGAGGACCGCGTTTTGGAAGTAAGTATTACTTCACATATATATTTTTTAAAAACTCGATACCATTCTCCCTTGAAACTCCCCCCCACCACAAATATATTATCATGGGAGTGGCTTGATTATGTTCTTCCCTACCTAAGCCACTCTCTTCCTTTCCCTAAAACCATCTCTTCTCCTTCTGACGTATTGCTGTCCGTACTGGGTTTGCTCGGATGCGTTGTCTCGCAGATGGAAAAAAGTAAAAAAAAGAGGGAGGAGAAAAAAAAAAAAAAAAAAAAAAGGCGGCTGCTGATCATGTTACCCAGCGGAAAGAGTCACAAAATTCAATAGTCCATCCCTAATTCATTACTGGGTGAGCCGGCTTTTGCGCTTCACCTAAAGCTGAGCTTGGAATCTAATTCTTGGAGAACTCGTTGCCAAGGCATACCTCTGAATGTAAGGAAAACTTGGCTACGTCGAATTGAGAATATTCCTGAGCACTCCATTTTAATTTTCAATTTTTCACACTTTCAACCTCGATCCGAGCTTCACTGATTAACACTGCTTAGTATTTTCAAGATCTCAGCTTCTTGCTCTGATTGCTACGATGGCGACACTTGGCCAAACCCGAGCATATTTTCAGGATCACACTACCGAACTAGTAGGTCTTCTTTCTTGACTTTTCCGTGTTCCCCCTTTCTTCCCCTACACGTTCAACAGAATTCCACCTTCTACCGGCACAGGAACTTTCCTACAGGTTTCTTCTAGAGGTATGGCATAGCACCAAGCGGTGTCAGCAAGCAAGTCCGTAAAGGTTTCCATCGACACTCAATGTGGCCACGAAGCTCGCTAGCGCGCCATGTCGCAAGGTTGGCCAGGCCGGGACTCACTGAGTGGGCATGGCAGAGCAGCTCCTGTTTCACCAGCGGCCAGGGCGCGCCACCTACGACAGGGCCGAGTGGGCCCAAATGGTACTGGTCTAGTGCTCCGCACTGTCAGTCGGCGATATTTGAGCAGAGGAGCTAGGCGACAAGAAGGGCCCTGCCAACGAGAGAGAGTTGTGACCCAGTGGTCAGGAAGCAAGGAGAACTGCAGCCAACGGCTTCCACGCATTGTATAACTAGAGTCAACAAGCATCTTGAAGCGATTGGAGCCTCTAGCATCGCCTGGAAACTGTTTGGCGTGGTTGTACCGAATTGCACAGCACTCCACAATCTTTATTTTGAGCAAAGTTGCGTCAAGGGCAAGGGGCTGGCCACCTGGTACCTAGTAGCGTCACATTGGCTACTGGGTTCTCGCTGAGCCGCGCTTATTCTTGTGCGAGTACGGAGTACCTGGTGCATGTACTCGGTACAAGTTAGAGCAAGGCTACGTTGGGATGCAAGCGCAACGCCAGTGGAGATTAAACAGCATTTCAGGGAAACACAGAAAAGCTGTGTTCCACGGGTTCAATACGACCCAATCGTCGAGCTCTCGGTGGGGGCTGCCGCCACCGCATCTGCTCATGGGAAGCGTGGGAAGCTGCCAACGTCTGTCCCTATCCCAAGGCTGGCTCAGCTTGTCCGGAGGCGTGGCGCGGCGCGGCGCCATGCCACAGCTGATGGATGAGAGAAAAGCACTCAGCCATGCTGGCGAGACAAGAATAGCAGCATATTGCTAGCAAAGCAGACAGACAGTCGTCTTCTCTACGCACGAGATGGTGGAATGGGCTGCGCAACACAGCAAACAAAAAACAGAACAGAAGAATGCATGGCTACGGACAGGATGGCTCGTCGGGGGTTCGGTGCACGCCGCGCCGGCAGCCGAAACCGGGGAACGTTCATCTGGTCTACTTGCATCTACCTGTCTGTATGTGTCTGCGTCTGCGTTGCCCAGGCCTCCCGTCCGTTCGAGATTCTGGCGGTCGAGTATGACCGGCACACAAAGTACCAGAGCACAGTACCTGCGTGTACGAAGTACGAACGACTGATTCCAGCTCGCCGGCTTGTGTACTTGGCCGTGGGGCGACAGCGGATGACGATGGCGGTTATGATGATGATGCTGCTGCTGCTGCTCCTCATCCTCATGCCGGTCTCTTTGTTCACGCTCTCGCTCTGCGCTGCAGGACGTGCTAGTGCCGTCCGCCACAGCCCTGGGTCAAACCATTTTCCTTTCTTCTGCGTCTCGCCCACACACACACACACCGCCTGTGGGCTAACGAGAAGATGGTGATGGCAATCCCGGCACAATCCTTGTCCGTTGGCTAGACCCGGCTCTCCAATGCCTGATTGGGCAGCTGGTCCTGGTCATGTCGCCCCTGGCTCGACGTACCAACGCTATTATTGGCCGTTTAATCAAAACCTCTGCGCCCCCTGTCGCGTCTCCCATGCGCTGGCTAGCCCCGGTCCTGACCTATCCCTGCTCCCCGTCGCTCTCAAGCTGCCTCCCCCGAATGGACACCCCTCCCCTGCTAGCATGGCTCAGAAAAGTATATGGGACTTGGGGTCACCTAGGGCCTTTTTCTTTTTTTTGCAATCCCTCTGGAATTTTTTTCTTATTCCTCGGGCGAGAGAAAAAAAAAAAAAAAAAGAGCTCTATACTCCTTTCTCGTTGAGCGCGTTGCGTATCTGCGTCCTTTTTCGTGCTGCAATTTCCCATAGATCTTCTCTCCTGGGACCTTCAGCAAAGCCTCTCGTTTCAAGGAAGCATTCTTCTTGACCGTTCAATTCTGCATCCCCGTTCTGTACGGTACGGCGGTAAGCATCAGTCTGTACTTTGCATACCACCTCAGATCCCTACGCAAATTCCCTGGTCCTTGGTTCAAACATAATTTTCTTCCCTCATCCCCTGCTCTTCTTCAACCTCCACCCCTCCTTGTGGTCCTGCTAGGTATCTTTTCTCCCCCTGGCTTGTCCTCTTTGTGCCTGTTGCATGGCCGCCCCGACGGCGCAAGAAACCGCCCTGCACTTTTTCCTGTCTCCCGTTGTTCGCAAGCCATCCCCCCGGTCTCCCGCTCATCCCTCGCTGGTCTCCCAATTCATAATCTGGAGCTAAGCGGTACGACGTCCCCACGTTGCGCCCACTGTGCCTCTACCCCAAAGCCCTCTGCCCTCCGGTACGCGAGACCAAGATTGCTTCTACCGGCGTTGTCTTTTCAGGCCTAGCACGCCTCACCCGTGTCATCCCGGTCGTCGCCAGGGGATTGGCCCACCCCACCACCAACCTGCTAGACCATCGCTCTGTCAAGGGGCAGATAAAACATCAAACGCGTCCTATCTCGACATGTTTTTCTTTACCAGCTTAATGAGTTTTCCGACGTTGAAGTTTTACTGATGCGTCTTCTCCATATGCAGCATCAAGCCCACCACCAGCAACAGGGTCACCCGACTTCACAGCAGCTTCAGCATTCGCGTCCCCCAAGCATTGTTCACCAGCAACACCACCCTCACTCGCAACACCAGCCGCCGCAGCATCACCAAGGCGCATACTCGTCGCAGCACGCTCTCCCGCAGGCGTACCAGGCCGGCAACCAGGCGACCAGCACGCCAGAGACCTTGAACTACTACAACCACCCGAGCCCGTATAGCACGCCAGGTGCCACGAGCGGATACACGTCCGCCGGTAAGTTTCTCTGCGCGCAACGCACGCACGCACGCGATTCCGTCTTGCTCAGGATGCTAACGTACATGTTCTTTTTCTTTTTGCAGATACCTCCGACATGATGGCCGCCGCTCAAATGCCTAGACCTCCCTACCCTCCAATGTCATATCATACACCACAGTCCAATTCGCCCGCATCAGTAGCGTCGCCATCGCAGCATGAACAGCACAGGAATTTGTACGGCCAGCCGCAGTCTCAGCATTTGCAGCAGTCCATGTACTACCAGCCTCCGCCTCAATACCAGTCCATGCCCCATCAGGCGGCTCCTTCTCCCTACGCGCAGCATGCCCATCATCATCAACAGTCAATGGCTTCGCAGCCGAACATGATGATGTCGCATGCAGCACCGCAGAATCAGATGCCGCCGCACGCGGCGCAGCACGCACAGCAGCATGCGCAGGCCGGCATGACAGGTAGTCCGCGGCCCAAGATCGAGCCCCAAGTTCCCCTGCAGCTGCAGAAACAGCAGCAGCAGCCCTCTCCCATGTCGCAGCCCCACCACCAACAGGGCCCGCCGCAGCTTCAGAGTCCTGCCAACCCATCTCCTGCCGTCAACCCCAATGCTGCTCCGGGTCCCATCCCAGCAACAACGCCTCTCGTCGTAAGGCAAGATGGCAATGGCGTCCAGTGGATTGCGTTTGAGTACTCTCGGGATCGGGTTAAGATGGAGTATACCATTCGCTGCGATGTCGAGTCAGTAAATATTGAGGAGCTCTCCCCAGAGTTCAAGCAGGAGAACTGTGTCTACCCAAGAGCGTGCTGCCCCAAAGACCAGTACCGCGGAAACCGGTTGATCTACGAGACTGAGTGCAACAGAGTCGGATGGGCCCTGGCACAGCTCAACGTCCCGCTGCGAGGCAAGCGAGGCTTGATCCAGCGTGCGGTGGACAGCTGGCGCAACAGCAACCAAGATCCTCGACTCCGAAGTCGACGAGTTCGCCGCATGGCCAAGATGAACAGTCGCAAGCAACAGCAACAGGTCCAGGGCGCTCCGCACCCCGGTGCCCATATGTCGGGCCCTGGTGGGCCAGGAGGGCATCCAGCCGCTCCCGCACCCATGCCCACAGCTCATGCACCAAACATGGGCAAGCCAACGATGGGCAGCATGGGGCAGCCTATGCACCATCACCATGCCGGGGGCCACCCTGATGGCGCACCGGGTGGAGAAGAAGTCGGTATGTTTCACCAGATGTAATTTTTTGAAATTATCGCATCTGCTGTATTTGCATCACTTTTGCCCTGCAAACTTCACTAGAGACAGTTTTTACGCCGTCAAAACGTTGTGTTGATTTAATGATACCAACTCATTTTTACACCCACTGCAAAAAGCACTTTTACACTCATATTGAAGGGCCCTTTTTATTTTTTTGGGGGGCCTTTGTCGTTTATTGTCTCATTTTCTTTTCCTTGTTTTTTCCTTTTTTCCCTTTTCGGCTCTATGACACTCTTAGGAATTGGGTTTTCTGTAACAATTTGTGTTATTTCACGTCTTTTTTTGTTAAATAGCAATGGGCCGGCTTCGCTTGTCTTACCGCGCATCATTATTACCTATCTTATACAGCATGCCTTAATGGCAAGAGGTCGATAGTCGGTCCCTCGGTTGGCACAAATCCTGTATATTACCATAAAAGTCGCATCGGCTGCCGCTGCTGTTCAAGTTGTCTGCTTTTGCTGCTGGTTTTTCGCGCGACTCTTAGATGAGTTCAAAATATGCCTTAAGGCTATAAAAAGTTTTCCCCCCCTTCTCTCTCTCTCTATCGCTGGCAGCTAAATTTTGCTATGCTAAATAGGGGACCCTTTCTTCAATTAAGCATAGCAAAAAAAAAAAAAAATTAGCTTGCCTTCCCTTTCTTTTGATTTAGACGTTTTTGTGTTTGTTTTCTTGTCCTTCTATAGTATTGGTTATCTCATTCTCCCCGTCATTCGCATTTGCTCGCCGAGTAGTAATTATGGAGAGTAAAAGCTAACGCGTTTGTTGAGGCGAAGGAAATAATCCCTACGAGGACAACCACCACCATCATCAAGCGCCAACAGCTCAGATGCCCGCCGTTGGCAACGACGATGTGAGACAGGCACACGTCTTTGCAGGATACGCGGGCCCGGGTTCATACCCTGTCGGCCCTCAAGGCGGGTCGATGTCTCATATGGCTCCTCGGACTAACGGTGCCATACCAGCGAGGAGCCATAGCCGCGTCGACGATGCCAATGACGGTCTATTCCCTGATATCCCTGAGGCGAAAAGACGCAAGTTCATCCTGGTTGAAGACAATGTACGGGCATCACGCCTTCGTGTGCGTGTCACCCTCGACGGGGTTGATACGAATGAAATCCCGGACAGCTTCCGTAAAGGAGCTAGTGTATTCCCTAGAAGCTTTTTCCCTCGTGAGATGCAAAGCCCACCCCCTAGTGCCACGGGTTCACAGTTCTTCGTCGACGACTATTCAGATGACGGGACTCAGGACACTGAAGGCCGCGAAGCCTCCCGCCGTGGCTCTGAAAAGTTGAGGGGCGAAGTCGTGAAGATTACCATGGCCGAGGGTCAAGAGGGGGAGGCCACCATTCCAAGAATGAGGAGATCCGGTCGTGTGAACGAGGTGCGGTTGAATGATCTTGGCTACCGGATGGCTTGGCTGCAGAGCCGAGTGTTTTCTGGAAGGACGGTGTTCCTCCAGCGAGCTCGTAAGTTTTTCATTAAATGCACATTTTTTTGCTGAGGAGAATATGTTTGTGAAGAGAGAGAGAAGGAAAGAGAGACTGACAGAATGATTTAGTTGACTGCTACCGAAACAAAACTCGCGCGGCCATTGAGAGTGCTATGGTTGACGTCCATTCCGTTGCGCCTCATTTTGAAACAAGGCCCGGGAAACGGCGATGGGCTGGCCGGATGAAGCGTGGAGCGAAGAATAGCGACGACTAGAAAGAAGCTTTCTGATGATGCCCTCTCGTGATGACCCCTTTTCTCTCAACTTGGTTTTTTTTTTCTCTCTGAAAAAACCTCAATGCCTCTTACTTGTAGCTATTTTGATCTGTATGGTTGAATGGTGGTTTACCCCGTGTCCAAGTTTTGTTTTGGCGGTTTATGATGAATACGGTTCTTTTTGTCTCTTGCTCGGTTGGATCTTTTACTTGCTATGCGGATTATGGGTGGATGCATCTTGGTCAAGCGGTTTTACATGCTGCGCTAGGATATGGAATTAATTGGGCTTTTGCGAGCGGCTGATTGTTTGAAAATATATGAAATGGTTTGGGCTTTTTAATGTCCAAAGAATGAATTTACTGATGACATATATTTGTTCCTGAATTTCTTTTGCTTCTTTTTTTCGCAATTTAAAATTTGTCGCGCTTGACATTTATATAGTAAGCTTTTCTGCTGTTTATTTGGACTCTGCGTTCTACGGTTCAAGTATGAGAATATGCGTTTAGCGATAGTAGCGAAGATGGGGAGGGGGACGTTTCATCTGATCTCCTGACGAAAAAGAAGAATCTATTATTATTTTCTTGGAATTGTATAGTAGACTCCGTCAATGATGGTGGAATGTCGTCCAGCTGAGTGGTCATATGATTTCAATATAAAGGTCACCACCACACTCTTCTTTAACAAGGGCTGGATGTACAAGAAGTATGGCGAAGTGATGTACTTTCTGGAGCAATGCAAGGGGGGACCCATGGATGCAGTGAACTGGTATGTACTCCGTACCTGCAGAGTATATAGGTACATATAGTACTCGTATTACAGGCAGCATACCTACCTAAAGATAGTCGTATGTAGTATCTATCTAGTACCTGATACGTTTGAACATCACACTTACGGCCTTGCCAATAAGAAAAAGGGCAAGGAGACGAGAGCACAAGACAGCAGAAAGTGGGTTCGGCGCACAATGGCGATTCCCCTGCTTTCACACAAACACAGAAAACCACCCCCCTTGTGCAGATCACGGACTGCATGCCCAGCAAGTCTCGGGAACCGGTGGAGATTCGGGCTAGAGCCTTGTCCTGTCTCTTCCAGCCAAAAACGAGGATTCGTGACAAGCCGGTACAAGTACAAGCAGTGCTCCATACTACGACAAGTACCTACCTACTATACTGTACTTGTATGTCTGCAACGCCGGACTAGTTTGGTCACGGCACCCACAAGAGCGCCAGGTCATGGGGGTTTGGATCCCGCACCCCGAGTGACAAGGTTTTTTTGCTTGTCAAGGCTTGTTTTTTCTTTTCCTCCTGTTAGTACTGTATCTATTTACTACTCTTCGTACTAGCACGACTCAATGCGGCCCCTCCCTGTCCCCTCGTTGCTGGGGTTTGTGTGTTGGATCTGTTCGTGATGAGATGGGATGGCATGTGGATATTATTACTACCAGGTGTGGTTTTCTTTTTTTTTGCCCAACACCGGCTGCAGCTCCCTTGTGCATTGATTGCGTACTTGGCGTGGCTGACTCGGCCCGCTTTTGGAGAACGGGCTGTGCTGTGTGGCTTACATGCCTTTTCTGCCCGTACAACTTGCACGCCAAACGGATACAATCCTGAGTCTATTGCGACGACGAAAGTCTTTCTCCTTTTGGACACTTAGTTTCTTCTTTTTCTACAATTTGCGCTGGGAGGATTTCGAAACAAGGGGAGCAAAGAAATTGAGGGGCACAAGCGGATTTTTAAATGGTCACAGCGATTTCTGCGTAATTTCAACTCTCTAGCTGCTTTTGCTTTTGGCCTTTTGGCGGAGGTTTGTGACCAGAACCTCGGACCAACACGACGAACGACACGACGACCGCGAAGAGACAACGACAGACACACGCAGACAGACAGATACACAGCTGTGATATACATAAAAACAAGACCAAAGAAAAACCGCTGAGAACAAGGAGCGTTGAGGTTGAAAGGGGGAAAGCTGCCGCATGCACTTTACATGTAGTTAGCCATGGCGCATCACAACCAATACCCTCGGCCGCCGTTCGCTGGCGAGCTGGACGCCTCCGGCAGGTCACAGTTTGATGGGGAGGTTTTCGAGATGTCCGCCGAGTCGGTGGTGACGGCGGCAAGAGCGGAAGAGCAGACGGTGCAGGCGAATCCATGGCCGTTTTACCTGGATCAAGAGGTGCGGACGGAGACGCGCTTTGATGAAGCGGATGGCAACGGCACTGGTGCGGTCAAAGGAGGGGATAGCGATGCGAAGGCAAAGGTTGAACAACAGCCTTTGGCGCATCCTTGGGCTTATTTTGGGCCGGAAGAAGACGAGGATAAAGATGGACACGAGACCAAAGCTGCGGCTGTGGTTGAATCAAGCGTTGGTGGATTGGGGATCAAGGTTAAGGGGTCGGGAGATTCCAAGCCAAAGAGCGAAGATGCCTCTCAACTACCACCTCCACTACATCACAACAACCAGGACGAACGAGGCAGAGGAGATGGCCCACTTCTTCCACCGCCGCTGGCGACATCTGACTATCCGAAGCCTTTACAGTTCTTGAGAAAGCAAGTCCCAGCTGCCGCCGCTACCACCGCTACACCGGCCTTTAAGCCATATCTCCCACCGGTGGAGAACGGCGCCGCGGCCGTTGCGCCGTTGAAATTGAAGCACCATAGGGCGTCGTCGGATGTTCCCCAAGGTGATTCGAACGCCCTGCCATATCGGCCGTATCGGCCTGGTGGACATGTCACGCCGCCGGTATCGAAAGTAGATGATCGGATTGATGTGGCGGGACCTTCTGCGATACTTCCTCTCCAACCTGCATCATCATCGTCGTCGTCGCTGCCGCCACCGAAATCTCATGATTCTCTGGTCACCGGGGCCGTGGCTCCTCAGAGGGCGCCATCTCCGCACACGACGTCTCCGCACACGACATCGTCGGCCTCGCCAAATCTTCTTTCACAACAACACCAGGTTGCAGAGCCGTCTGGTTCGACGGAGGCTCCGTTGGATGGAGCAGCGCCGCATCACTTTTATTCACCACCACCGCCTAGCTCTCAGCCTCCTCCTATTCCTACTGCTCTTCCTCCTCCTATTCCTACAACTCTCCCTCCTCCTATTCCTACTACTCTTTCTGCTCCTGCTCCTGCTCCTGCTCCCCCCGTACTAGGGCCTGTTCCGACGGTGGCGGTAGTGGTAGCAGAGCCTTCAGCGGTTGCCGCCCCAACTCCACATCATACCTCTCAACACTCCATACATCAGACGACGACTGCTCCTTCATATCATCCTTTACCAAGCCCATCAGCTTCAAGTCCTGCTCTAGGCGGGCCTTCAAGTTCGACTCCTGCTCTTGGTTACCTTCCAGCTTCGAGCCCTACTCCAAGCCACCAAACATACGCACTACCCCATTCCGCACCACCTTCTGCTATTCCCAGCCCGGAGATGGCTCCCTACTCATTTCAGCCCATCAATCTAGCCCAACCGCAAAATTTGTATCCTGTTCCGACCCCTACGCCGCCAACAGCTTCTCCAGGCCACCCAGCTTCAATGTTTCATCCACCTGCCCAGCAGTATACGCCTCCACCACCGACTTCAAGCTATGATATCCCACAACGTACTTATGCAACCTCAGCTGAAATCCCACCTCCTCAACCACCACGGCCGCAGCCTCAACAGCCGGTAGTGGGTGCATATCAGCCGCAGCCGCAGCCACAGCCACAGCCGTCACCACAGTCGCCGTCGCCTTACATGTTTGCTGACGTACAGAGGCCAGCCACGCAGCCCCCTTATGCGCAGCCTTCCGCATATAACCTACCATACGGACCAGCAGTAGCTCCTCATCAGCATCAGTACCCAACTCAGCGGACGTATGCTGCCCCCAATAGCGATGCCCCTTCCTCTCCTGATTGGCAAGATTCATTTGTCTCTCCCCCTCTACCTCCTCGCCCAGCAACAACACAAGGTTCCCAGCCACAAGTGATCGCGGGCTTCACTCCTCACGTCGTAGCCTATCCTCCACCGCCTAGGAGAGCTGCGGCTCCGGGTCAATCTTTTAGGAGAGGCTCAGGGGGGACGAGCAGCAGCAGACTGTTTAGCAGCTCCTCGGCATTGAAATGGATAGACAAGACGGGCAAGGGATTGGAGAATAGGCTTGATGCTGTGCTTGGCTCGCAGGGTCCGTCTAATCGACCACCCCCTCAGCCTCCTCGCCCAAGTTAGACGCCCAGATGGGATTTGTTTTCTGTTTTTCTTCTTTTATTATTATTTTTATATTTATATTTATGCTCTATATGGCAGGCATATTTGCATTGGTGGGAGCGATTCGAACTTAATTTTGGCCAGCATGTAGGTAAAGCGGAGGGTAAAGAGATGATTTCTTGTTATCTGTAATTGCTCGCTAGGCATTTGGACAGTATCTGTCGTGACAAAGAAGATTTACACATGTTAGGAAGCTTTAGTTAGAATGGCTAAAGATGTACTCCGTAGTCACGCCATATATGAAACTTTTAATCGAATTATTCGCCAAGCAAGTCTGCTTTTGCCTTACATTAGATGTTGGTAGTGCATAGATACCTACCTAGGTAGATGTATGTATAGCCGGATCTTATATGGGTCATGCGAGATCTTGTTCTATGTACCTATAAGGCTATTGGTACCCACCTGTACGAACGACGATGAAAGCTCCATCTGCCGTTCTAAGTATTTTATAAAAGCCGCACGGCGTTCTTTTCCTATCAAGTCATCAAAAATAATTCTCTTTCAGAAAATCAAGCATGTTGTAATTTTGACTTTTTTTTTATTGTGGCTCTAAATATTACCTCCTCATGACAAACATTGCCGAAAAAACAAGGAACGAAAAAAGAGTAACATGTTTTTCCTTTGGCAGGCTTGATTTGACGCGTGTTATCACGTTTGAGAGATTTAATTTACGCGCAAAGCACGCTGGACTGGGGGTATGTGGCTTATGTACGTTGAACATGCATGTTTTTTAAGCCGCGGCTTTTTAGCACACCCGTCAAAGGAGTCTATCTAATGCACGTCACGGCTGACGAGGAAGAGGGTCATTGCTGAGGAGAAGGATTTTGCGGGTGAACGATGCAACAGTTTTTTTTTTTTTTTTTTTTTTTTTTTTTTTTTTTTTTTTTTTAAAGGTAATTGGCGCTGGGC
>JARFTM010000333.1:0-23547 GCA_030278935.1 Trichoderma polysporum | reverse complement strand
AATAATAAATGTATAATTTAAATAAGCTTCTTTTTATGGAAAAATAAATTATATAATATTAGTTTAATATACCTATATATAAATATGTATAGCTATTTATAAACAGTATGTTGCTAGGTTTTCTTATACCTACATATACTAAAAAACAACCAAAAATAGATATAAACTTAAAGGCCAATCTTGTTAAATACTTTAAGCAATATAATCTATAGTTAAATACTAGTATATAAATAATAACTTTCTTTTAAATAATCTACTTATAATTATATTATAAAGGAAAGATATTATTTTGATTACATAATAACCAGTCTTGTAACGGCCATTCTACTCCCTCTATGTTTATTCCTGATAAATCTAGTATAGGATTGTCTTCCATTGAGATGGGAAAGGCAGCAGAACACGGCAGCTGTTCACTATTAAACGCAGCGTCCAAGTGTCTCGTGTTCATTGAAGACAACCTAGAAGCCGTAAAACCCCCTAGAGAGTCATTTGCTAGTGCTCTCTGTGAAAACCCTGCATTTGACACATTTTCTGTGCTGTCCTGGAGTGTAATGCCAACCTCTTCGAGTAGCTTCTTTATTAGTATAAATCGCTTCCAGAGCTGCTGTGCCGAAGACGACGAGTTGCTATACGTTTCTGCGATTTTGAAGCCTTTCCTAAGACATCCGCTTATAGAACCCGTGCATTCTTTGAGTAGATGCGTATATAAAGAAGATTGGCTATGTTTGATGTATGCTACTATCAGGAATAAAAGGGCGCATGAGGATGCCAAAACATATTGAAGGTATGGACGCTGCTTTCGATAGATGTCGGTGGTTTTCATGAGTGTGTAGAGGATGCTGATGCTCTTGAGCACAAGCTTGATGCCGAGTTCAATGTTTCCATAGCTGACTGCATCCCCAGCTTTCGTGGAGAAGAGAGGACGTAGCAGGGACCCTTTCATAGAGTTGGCTCGAAGATAGAGAACTACAGCCCACGTAGGTATGTTATCCTCACCCAAATTGTGTCCTAGACTGATGTGAGCAATGAAGTTGTGTCCAAGAGCCTTTTTCCGCCATTGATCAATTCGAAAGTCCATTACTTCTACTAACTCGCTGTCCTCACTCCCTCCATTCTTTGTAATTTTCGAGATGACTTCACTGACTTCTTCGCTAAGTCGAATAAAGCTTATCATCCCTCTAATATAAGGAACTTTGATCTGATGGCGGCCCTTGTTTGTCAACATTGCAAATAGACGATTTCTCTAGAAATGACATCACTTACTGGCGCCTCCAGCTCTTGTTCAAAATCTGACCACTGGAATTGATTGGGAAGCCCTGTGGCTGTGCCCCATTGACGGTCAAGAATAAAGATGCTTAAGATTAACGTATTATTCTCAGCACGTTGCTGCTCGTCTGTCAAGAGTTGTCGTGATACATCGCGGATGTGCAGCCCAAGTTGCATGGCCATACGGCCAGCCAAGCCGCAGATGCGCCAGGCGTGCTGATGGTTGTCTTTGAAGAAGTAGACGATGCTCTATAACCCAGGACTTTAGCACAGCTCAAACAAGAAGAGTCAAACGAGGCAGATTCAAGAGCATACCCACCACTAGCAATGCGATTCTCACGTACTGTGGCTTTGGTGCTGGTGACATAAGCTTGGTATATATGAGATCTTGGCACTTTGAATAGATTGCCGTGACCATCTCCGGGCCTGTGAGAGTCGATTCGGCGCAAATGGCAATAATGAGTGCAAGATTCAAAATTAGAAGATCATTATCACTTTGCACTGGGCTTCTCTCGATAGAGATAGCCCCAGATGCAGTAACGCCGCTCCTGCTATAACACCACTCGGCCCACTTTTCCAAGACGTCGATATTTACAATCGGATGGAAGTCGTCGACAACTTCTCGGTATACCCGGAGAAGATACAAAGCATTTTGCTTATTCAAAATTGTGCAGAATCGAAGAAGCTTGTTTTCATTCTCTTGGCCAATTGTGCCTTGTTGATCCCCGGAAGCTGCAGAATAATCCTCCTCATTGGTCTGGTTGATATCGATGCTGGCGCGACTAAAGAGCTCGGTTGTTGTTTGGGAGCCATGGCTGCGATGAAGCTTCATGCGTGCCACGTTGAGAGTGTATTCTGCGCTGGATGGCCCATAGAAACGCTGCTGAGTCCGATTCAAGCGGCTGGGGAGAGTCGCTGCGGCTTCCGAGCTGCCTGATGGAGCGGTTGGGATGGCATCAACGTTTGAGCTTCCCTCTTCCTGAGGTGATGGCAAGGGAAATGAAGTATCTAGAATCTTTGCCGTTCTTAGCTGTCTTACTTGGTCGGTAAGATCACCAACTTGCTCTTGCAAACTAGCCACGAGCTGGAGAAGTGAGTTGCTTGCACTAATTTACGCGACAGTTAGCCAAGGATTATTCCAAAACAGTAGAATTGCACCGTGATAGTAAAACGTACTTTGGCCCTTCCGAAATACCCTGGCCTTCATCAGACAATAAACGCTCACTTTCTAGATGGCTGTCGTTCTCAGAACCGGAATACATGCATAATAATCTACGCTGCCAACAGTACTCGCACGGCTGCTGACCGTCGCATTTGCCCTTGCGTTTCCGACAAGCTTTACAGGCCTGAGAGGCATACTTGTTCCTTTTCTTACCGCAGTCATCCGCTTTCTCAGGGGCGGAACGCTTCATCCCGCGGGTTCCGGCTCCCGCTGCGGGCATTTTGAGCTTTTCAAACCTCACGGCCTATGTACTTATTGATCGCCGTATTTCGGGATACCGAAGTCCTTGCAAGAGAAATCCTCAGACTTTTGTGTCCCGTCCAGTAAA
Organism: Trichoderma polysporum; assembly: GCA_030278935.1. Classification (NCBI taxonomy): domain Eukaryota; kingdom Fungi; phylum Ascomycota; class Sordariomycetes; order Hypocreales; family Hypocreaceae; genus Trichoderma; species Trichoderma polysporum. The sequence goes on along the minus strand of JARFTM010000333.1, from coordinate 20,731 downwards.
TCAGTAACAGAGATTCAAGGGTTCTCTGGGCCAATGCCAAGCTCAATGCCGCAGTGGCTTCAATACAGTACGTGCTTCGGAATAAGGGCAGACCGATATTAACATGCACTGGGAAGTGTGACCTCTAATACCTTGTAATAGACATTGTTCCCCGCATAGGTATCGCCTAAATGCTTATGAAGTATCACTTACCTTATTCGCTCTACTCTCTAATTTAGACTGGACGCTTGAAAATGCGATTTGGACCAACTGGAACTATCTGCTAATCTAGCCATCGACATAAACGTAGACGTTCCGGAACGGCGTTCCTGTATTTCGGAACAGCGCCCTGGAATACCGAATGCATTCCTTATTCCTAAACTGTCTAGAATTGGAATAAATAAAGACCCTAGTGCTAAACTATTTTTATATTCTTTGGGATAATAGAGCGAAAGAAGTCAAGTAGTACAGTAATCATTGCAACTGAGCTCATGACTCACATACTGTAAATACTAATACAATTTGACTCTTAACTCAATTAACTGTGCATACTAAATCTAATGCAGTGACTATCGTATGCAGAATGTAAATTATTGTTTATTAGATACGCTAAAGGAGCGGTGACTGACTGACTGCAAGGCAGGTTCATACGGCATCTCTCAATTGCTACGGTGGTGTCACAAACCCCATGTCCTTCCATGTAACCCTCACCCTCTCCTTAATATCTTCGGGGTAAGAAGCCTCAAAACTGGAAGCTGAAAACAGCCTCCCCGTATCATACTCCATAGGAAAGAGGCAGTCCGAAACAATCTTGCCGCCTCTCCGCACGTCTCGCCGCCCATGCGACATGTAAGGCGTCATAGGAAAGCTAGGGCAGTCCTCAAACAAGTACTCATCTTTGCCTGGACGACATCGTGTTATAAAGGCCCAGATGATGCTGTTAAAGTCGTAAATATCGACGTCGTCGCCGATCAGTACAATGCGGTTGATGAGCATACAGCTCTTGTTGTAAAAGGCAATGTCGCCAATCTTCTTGCTGAAGTCGGCCGAGTTCGTCTTTAACTCTCTGAGTCTTTCCGTGTCTACTTGGAGAACGCACCAGGTTGCGTAGGTCTCAAATGGAGCGTAGGCGTCTTTTATGGGGAGGTTGTGTTCATGTAGAAGAGTGAGGAGCTCTTCGGAAGCCATGGAGGCGGTCGTATGCTACAGACACTCAATGTTAGTATGACGCAATTTAGCAAGGCTCTAATTTAATGCATACCGATTCATCAGTCAGTTTTCCGGGCACGGATACTGGTAGAATTGCGTCATTTCTATAAGTAATAGCCTTTACCGTAAACAGCGGGTTAAGATGCTGATCATTCTCAAACGCTATGCCAAGAAAGTCCTCAAAAGGGCCTTCCAAAACCTTGTCCGTCAGAGACGTGGTGCCTTCTAGAATAATCTCCGAGTTTGCCGGCACAAGAAGGTCGCTCAACTCGCACTTGACAACCTCCAGTGGCTTCCCCACCATGGCACCAACATACTCACCTTCTGACACCCCTTCTGGGACTGGTAAAGCAGCTACCAGTGACGCAGCGGGTGGAACACCAAGAGCTAGAGCCCATGGCATTTCTGACTTGCCCTGCTCTTCCCACTTCGCTCTGATGATTTGGTTGTGCTGTCCCGTGCCGACTAGACATACGAGCTGGTTCTTGGAGTGAACCATGCCTCGGAATATCGACCAGTTGGTCCAAGAGCGGTCTGGAGTCGTCAAAATGTGGATGCCATATGTTTGCAGATACTTGCCGCCGTCACTAGGGCGAAGCAATGGCACTGGCAATGCATTCAGGTCAATGTCCTCGCCCAGAACTTTGTTTTCCTTGCAGGGCCCAGTCTCCAAGGCAATGGGAGGCATCGGAGCAGCTGTTTTGCCCACCTGAGTTCTCTTGCAGATATCCATCCAGGAGGCCGTCGGGGGTAGACCCAAGTTTCTAGCAATACGGCCATATCTCTGCTCATAATTGTGCCTCAGACTGGCAGCGTTGCCAAAGATGCGCCAGAGTCCATTCTTGGCTCCCTTGACGTTACTGAACAAGGGTGCCTTATCATTTCTCTCGCTGACTCTTCTCACAATGGCACCAACCTCGAGGTGAGGATCAACCTCGCGCTGGATGTCCACCAGGTCATCGTCGTGGCAAAGAAGCTCAATGAATGTTCTGAAATCTAGCTGGGCAGCGACGGGATCTGGACGCGCTGATTTGGTGTGCATGGTAGCTCTGGAGCTACAGATTAACTGGCTTGCTGAGCGGCTATTAGGGAATAGAAGAGTTAATCTTCTACGAAGCATGGGTTGATACAATTATGATGTTTTCATATAACATAGGGTTGTTATAGAGCCACATAAGACTCTATGTAGCATTATATACATGGCTCTAATATATAATGGTTCCACCTCTGAAGCCGACCTGAGTAAATGGCTATCACGAACAATCCACTATCTAAAAAACTCCACTTCTTATGGTAGATGAGTCCGGAGAGTCATTCCGAATGTTGACGTATATTCTCGGAATTATCTCCGAATCGTAGCCTAATAAATTTAATTCTGCTTGATAAGCAGTCCTTCGTCAGACATGGACGTGGATACATAAATTTATGCTGCATTTAATTAAGTACTTTTTATCTGCGAATATACACTTCAGGTGAAACTATCCAATATTAACAAAGCAACAATGTCATTGAAGGCATGTATTAAAGGATTGTTTCCCTCCCTCCAATCAATAGTAGAGCCGCTGCATTGCCCCCAAACCATGTCAAGATCAAGAAACATTCGATGGATAAAATTCAGATCCCAATACCCCTCATTCCAACATAGATTATACCTTGGAGGAAGAACATGTCACTTCGACTCTCTTCTAAACTGCACGGCCAATGACAAGCGCTCCTACTCTTTGTTAAACCACACAGTTTACTCTCCAGAAGCCGCTGCATCCCAGCGAAAGGTGACCTTAACACCGCAGCACCCAAAACGAATAGTCGTGGGCATCACCGGGGCTACAGGAACCGTATACGCCATCCGCCTTCTGTCGATCCTCCGTGATCTAGGTATCGAAACACACCTCATCATGAGCAAATGGGCGCTGGCAACACTCAAGTATGAGACGGCCCTCTCCGAGCTCGAGATACGAAGAGTGGCACACGTGAGCTACACGGCTAAAGACCTCTCCGCACCCGTCGCATCGGGAAGCTTCCAGCACGACGGCATGATAATCATACCGTGCAGCATGAAGACTCTAGCGGCTGTGAAGTCCGGGTTCTGCGATGACCTTATCTCGAGAGCAGCCGATGTCACCCTCAAAGAGGAACGGAAGCTGGTCATAGTGGTGAGAGAGACGCCCCTGAGCGTTGTGCACCTCGAGAATATGCTCTCGCTCCGACGGGCTGGGGCGGTCATCTTTCCACCTGTGCCGGCTTTTTACACGCGGCCGCAGAGCCTGGATGACGTCGTAATGCAGAGCGTGGGGAGGATTCTGGATTCTGTGGGCATCCATATTGATGGGTTTGAGAGGTGGAACGGCTTTCGGAAGAATGATAGTGGCTGACGGAATACGTAGAAGGAGTATGTAGGCTCGGAATTATTAGGAATTGCTGAAACATTAAAAAACATTCTTGGGGCGATTAAGTAATTAGTAAGTGTATTTAACAACTATAAATTCAACTAATGCATATCTAGTATATACTAGTCATTGCGGGTATTGACCTAGTTTTGTAGCTGTCTGTCGGGCGTTAGAATTCTTACTGACGGTAGCTATATGTATTGTACCTAAATCCTCACTCGCTCTTATATTCAGTGACACATTGCAGCCCTTCAGCTCCCTTTTCTGTTAGCTTCACCATTGCCCATATTATTTCATTATGTTTGCAGACATTTCCAAGCCCGCACCGCCCCTGCCTCAGGCCCAGCTCAAAGACCTACAGTCTGGCATTCATCTCCTAGAACCGCTGTCTCGAAGAGGTCACGGCCCTGGCCTTATCGTGCTGACGCCAGATTCAAACACCCAGCTGGCCATCTTAGAAGGCGTGCCTTGGCCGCTTTACAAGTGGGCGGAAGAAGGATATTCGGTTGTGGAAATTCAAGCATCAACTTTGAGGAGCTTTGGGCATGGTGTGGTTGCCTTGGCTATGAAGACATTTAGAGAGTGCGATTCGTGCGACTGGAATGATAAAGTGGGAGCCATTGGTGAGCCATATGACTTGTTTACCTATAGACAATCCTATATTATGTTATCTGACAGCTTTTAGTGTATACTCAAGAATCGTGGAATATCTTGGCCCCCCTGCTATCCAATTTCCCCAACATTGTTGGCGTTGCCATATATGGAGATGCCAACACGCAGCAAAATTTTGCAGTCGCTCATATTCCCGCTCTGTATCATCTCTCAGGGCGTAACCAAACTCCCATAGAAAGAAGCGGGTCCCTAACAAAGTACTACTATCCCAGAACAAAATCTCACAAGTTTGCAACACCTTTCCAGAACGATTTTCACTACAGTTCAGAGTCAGTATCGCACACACGCAACCTCCAGTTTCTCAAACCGCTGATGGACGGCCCGTATTTCGACTTGGAGATGATTTGGGACGAACATACGTTCTACGAGTTCACCGACCGTTCTGTGGAGCACACGATGAGTACGATGGTGCAAGAGCCATACGTCAACCATGTGCCCACTGTAAGTCTTGAAGTCCCTTGACTTAGATTTAAGGCTAATAAGTGATTCAGCTAACTGGAGGGATTGGACGCAAAGATCTGGCAAAGTTCTACCGGGATCACTTCATATTTCACAACTCGGCAGATACGGAACTGGAACTGATCAGCCGGACGGTTGGCATTGATCGCGTTATTGATGAATTTATCTTCAAGTTTACTCACGACAGAAAGATTGACTGGCTGTAAGTTTAAATAAGTCCAACGAATTTGCAGAGCAACTGACTTTCTTCAGTCTTCCCGGAGTTCCACCAACGGGCCGAAAGGGTGAAGTCCCATTCACAGCAGTTGTAAATATTCGAGGTGATCGCTTGTACCACGAGCACATCTCATGGGATCAGGGAACTGCATTAAGACAGTTGGGCTTGCTTCCACAATATCTACCATTCCTCTATCCGCTGCATGAGGGTACTTTGCCAGGATCAGGGAAGACGGTCGAGTATAAAGTCCCGGTATTGGGGGTAGAAACGGCTGAGAAAATGAGGGAGAAGACTTCTGTGCCCTCCAACAAGCTCTTTGGTTGCAAGATTCGGGAGGTCCAATAATGATACATGGCAGACTCCTGTAACGTAGTTTAGAATGACCATTATGTTTCTAGCTGAGTATACTATAAATGGAGTATGTAATATGAACGCTTGAGGGAAGCTATATTAGGCTCTCACATAGATCTTTTGCCAAGATTGTAAAATGTCAGTGACCGAAGTATGTAATCTTCACCGGATATGTACAAACAGAATAGCCAGATGTTTCAGCACTAGCATTATGACAGTATCCGACATGATGAGGGTTGATCTGACATATAAGAGGTAGTGGAGTAATAATATGCAAGAAATTCCGGTAGTTCCGCCATTACACACCTTCGCTCTTTGTTCCGCAGGATTCTTTGGCTTCCGACCCTTTCCGGCTCACCCGCTATCACTAGACCAGGGCCCAAAGCTATCTTCATATTGATCATGAGTGTGTTGGGCTTCTTTGAACTAATCATAACTAATAGAAAATTGCCGAATGTAGTATAAGCTACAGTCCTTGATAAGAATCCTCAAAATGAGACATGTCATCATCCAAGTTCCAGTTATGGATCTCGGATCCAAGCACTTCGACTTGCTCGACCCCTGAATCCCACATACTTACCCCGCATGTCATAACAATCTATGCTGAAGTCATCTACACACAAGAGTCGACCTTGTTAAGGCAAAGACAAGGCTAGGAGAACAATCAGATATGCACGGTGCGTCGGATACGGTGTATTTCTGCTCTGCCGACATGTGTTTTTGAGCAAAGCGGGATGATGTTGCTGCTCGTGTGCTTCCGACTGGATGATCCCATCATGTTGACATCGACAATAACGATGTAATGATCGGGTCAATCCATGCGTATATAGGAGGGAACTATCGAGATTGGGCTAAAGAGATTGATGTTGAGAATAATACGCCTACTCAAGCGTTTGATGGGGCAGATAAAGAACTTAAATACAAGAGTATCCGTTTCCAATACATTCGAATATAGCCACATGCTAATTACTATCCTCACCTAGTCATAGCAATTACAACATTCTACCTCAACAGTCGACCAGTAATTAGAACCATGTTCGCCAACGATACCTACGATCTCGTCGTAATCGGTGCTGGTACGTTTCAAATTTCACACTTAAGCTCAACACGGAGCATCACTGTGCAAACAAGCTAACCATTTGTGTACAGGATGGTTCGGCCTCGCCGCCGCCAAGACATACATAGAATTGCACCCCCACGACGCTGTGCTCCTCCTCGAAGCAAGCAGTAGCTGCGGCGGCACATGGTCCAAGGACAGGCTGTACCCTGGTCTCAAGTCCAATAACTTCCGCGGCTCATACGAGTATCCCGATTTCCCCATGTCGCAAGACGTGTACGGCGTCAAGGAGGGCCAGCACATTCCGGCCGCGGTATTGCATCGCTATCTCACGGATTTTGCGAAGCGCTTTGGCGTCTTTGAGCGCACGCAGTTCGATGTACGGGTCGATGCCGTCGAGGCCAACTTGCTTGGTGGGTGGGATATCCAAGTCTCATCTACCTCTAGATCAGCTTCGCAAGTCATTAAGACTAGGAAGCTCATCGTCGCCACGGGCTTGACGTCTCAGACCAACATCCCCAGTTACCCGGGCCGAGATTCGTTCTCGCCGCTTTTCTTCCACGCCAAAGACTTTTGCGCAAACAAAGACTCCGTAAAGACCTGCAAGAACGCCGTCGTCGTCGGAGCCGGCAAGTCAGCCTTTGACATCGCCTACGCCTACGCCACCGAGGGCAGCGCCCAAGTCGACCTCGTCATTCGTCCTACCGGTGCTGGACCAGTCTGGCTTTCCCCTCCGTACGTCACTCCTCTGAAGCACATGATGGAAGAGCTGCTCAACACGAGACTCCTCACGTGGTTTAGCCCATGTCCATGGGGAGGCGACGACGGCTTCTCTATACCACGTAGCTTTCTCCATGGCACGACCATCGGGAGATTCATGGTTCGCGCCTTTTGGGCTCTTCTCAGCTCCGATGTTGTCGAAGCACACGGGTACAATGACCATACTGAGTTATTTAAGCTGAAACCGTGGCAGAGTGCGTTCTGGACGGGCAGTGCTGTGGGTATTCACAACTATCCTACAAATTTCTTTGACCTCGTAAAGGAGGGCAGAGTCAAGGTTCACATTGCCGACATTGCAAAGCTGGACGGCACAAGCGTTCACCTGACCAACCACGAGACCCTTGAGACAGACACCGTAGTCTGCGCCACAGGCTGGAAAAAGGAGTCTCCCATCAACTTCATCAACTACAGCCCTCGTCTGTCCCTCTCAGAAGTAGAAAATGAGCGCCTCAGCGACGAAGCCGACAAGGCTATCATCACAATGTTTTCCCTCCTCAAAGACCAGCCCGTGCTACGAACAGCCCCCGAAAAGAGCGAGCCCCTCCGCAACTACCGGTTCATCGTCCCGGCCGACAAGGTCTTTGACCGAAACATTGCCTTTGCAGGCATGGTCTCAACCGTCACCACAGCCATGTTTGCCACGGCCCAGGCACTCTGGATTTCCGTCTTCTTCGACGGCAAGCTTCGCCGCGCACCGCAGGACAAGGAGCAGGTGCTCAAAGAGGTCATGCTTCACACGCAGTTTGGAAAGTGGCGATATCCTTGTGGCTACGGGGCTCGTCTGCCGGATTTTGCGTTTGACTCGCTGCCGTATGTAGACTTGCTGCTAAGGGATGTTGGGGTGGAGCATCATCGGAAGGATACCCAGGTGGCGGAGGTGTTCGAGGCGTATAAGCCGAGGGACTATGTTGGGCTGGCAAATGAATGGCCTGATACGCTAAACAAGGAGAATATAGCTGATTTGGAGTAGATGCTACAACATAGCAGTGTTGAAATTGAAAGAATGATGATATCTGTTAGGCAAGAAAGAGCTCTACCAACGTAATCAAGTATCATCATAGCGATAGCATCACTCATCATAGCTAATCAACCCATCAATCGTCCCCACATGCAACCCTCCCGTAATCTGAATATCCGCCGCAATAGTATGCACCGCCGCATCGCTCAACAGATACACAACCGCCCCTGTCAAATCGCTCTGCCTGCTCAGCCTCCGATTTGGCGGCGCAAGCCACATCTACTCTCCCTCCCGCTTACTCTTGGAGTTCCGAACTCCCCGCGTCATCTCCGAGTCAACAAAACCTGGCGAGATAGAGTTGACCCGGATCCCAAGCGGCGCGAGCTCCACGCCCAGCGCCCTGGACATCATCAGCACGGCACCCTTTGAGGCGTTGTAGGCGGCCATGCGGTAGCCTGGGAGGGCGATGTGCGAGGACTGCGAGGCGATGAGGACGATGCTGCCGCCGGAGGCTTGCTTCTTGATTTGCCTAGCGACGAGCTGGGCGATGAAAAAGTGCCGCGGACCTGAAGATGATGTCAGCAAACTATTTGCTTTGACTTGGAGGTTGTTAGTGTCGTGAAGCACTTACATTGACCTCCTGGATCCGCGTAAACTCGTCCCACGTCTGCTCCAAAAACGGCTTATCAATGGCAATCCCCGCGGCAGGGACACACCCGTGAATCGACCCTAACTCCTCTAAGGCCCTGCCAAACGCAGCCTCGATGCTGTCCTGACGAGTGACATCCGTCTTAATGTACACCGTTTTGGCATCAAACATGCTGGCTAGTGTCTTAAACTCATCCACGGGCTTGTCCTGGATGTCCAGCACGGCGACGTTGCCGCCCATTTCGCAAATGGCGCGCGTGACGGCGAAGCCGATGCCCTGGGCGCCGCCGGTGACGATGTAGTTGCGACCATAGAGCTCAAACATGGGGCGGACGTTATCGAGGGGATCGGAGGTCGGCATGGTTATATGATGAAGTTGATGAGCTGCGAGGCAAATATGTTGTTAATGTTCCATGTCTGTAATATGAGTGACCAAGTTGTGCTCCGTAAAGCAAACTCTTACTACAAACTGTATAGTATTGTATAGAACTTAATGGCAATGAATAACCGTCTCTCAAAGTACGTTATCCGACTCAGCGGCAAGACAAAGCGACCAAGTAGAGAACAGTAATCAACCCTGTTTGCCATACATGCTCAGCATTATGCATGGAATAATTGCTGGAGATGTCATTCCGCTGTCTAAGGACCATAATATCATTCCGAAGCAGTTCCGTAATCAAGTGGATGTTGTTGACTAAAAACGCGGGGTTCCGGGAGAGATACGGAATAGACCCGGCATTGACTTGAGGCTTTTGCTGGTCATACAAATCGAATTCATATATTTATTCTTCAAGAGTGATGAATAGCATAGAGATAATTATGTCTCAAAGTTCCTCCTTTAAATTGCAGGACCCAAGGTCAGTACTTGTACTCAGTCAACTCAATCCCTCACGTCATGAAGCCGCCATCATTTACCAACGCCCTATTCCTCCTTTCAGCCACTGCAATCGCATATCAGTCACCCTTACACTCCCATACATCCAAGTATGAGTATAGCACGAGCCACAAGGTCACCATAGACCTCCCCTCCGGACAAGTCATCGGCCGCTCTCTCCGGCAAGTAGACACTTTCAATGGAATCCCTTACGCCGCGCCCCCCATCGGCCCTCTGCGCTTACGTCCGCCCGTAAGGATCTCCAAACATCAGGGCGTCGTAGATGCCACCGGCGTGGCTCCGGCCTGTCCTCAGCCATATATCAGCAACAGGACGCTGGAGTACATGGCTCAAGTCTCAGACCACATGACGCAGCTCCTATTTCTTAAGCCCATTCGTGGCCAGGAAGACTGCTTGACCGTCTCGGTGCAGCGGCCCTCCAAACGAGCCCCCGGGGTGAAGCTCCCGGTACTGGTCTGGCTACCTGGGGGAGGGTTTGTCATGGGGGGCAGCAGCCAATATGACGGAACAGCCCTCTTGAATGATGCCATGAAGGAAGACATGCCCTTTCTCTTTGTCACGGTCAACTACCGTGTCGGTGCATTCGGGTTCATGCCCGGCGCGGAGATTCTCCAGGATGGCAGCGCAAACGCCGGAGTGTTGGACCAGCGGATGGCGCTAGAATGGGTTGCAGACAACATCGAGTACTTTGGGGGTAACCCCGACAAAGTTGTCCTCTGGGGCGAATCCGCTGGGTCGTGCTCCATTGTCAACCAGATGCTGCTCTTTGGCGGCAACGCGACGTACAATGGGAGGGGCCTGTTCCGTGGGGGCATCATGAGCTCCGGCAGTCTTCTCCCAGCGAACCCCATTGACTGCCCCAAAGGCCAGGCCGTGTACAATGCAGTGGTTACACATGCTGGCTGCTCTGAAGCGACTGACACTCTCGCCTGCCTTCGAGAGGTGGACTACAACACTTTTGTCGAGGCAGCCAACACAATGCCCACGTTTCTCTCGTACACTTCCAACGCCCTTTCGTTTGTCCCCCGGCCAGATGGAAAGGTTCTCCCCGGTAACGCTGTCGAACTTGTGGTAACTGGACGCTACCACGCAGTTCCCATCATCATTGGCGCCCAAGAGGACGAAGGCACCCTCTTTGCGTTATTCCAGGAGTCCCTCAAAACAGAGGAAGATATAATTGATTACTTTGCCTCTCTCTATTTCCATGACGCCACCACAGAGCAGGTTGCAACTCTTGTGAATGCGTATCCCACGGACCTTACAGGCAGCCCCTTTGGCACCCCCTCCTCCAACACGCTTTACCCTAACTACAAACGTCTCGCCGCCCTCCTAGGCGACCTCACCTTTGGTCTCTCCCGCCGCCTCTTCCTCGAGCTCACCAGCGCCGCCAAGCCTGACGTACCATCGTAGTCTTACCTCGCGTCCTACCTAAAGGGGCTTCCTTACGTCGGGACATACCACGGATCGGACCTGGCCCAAGTCTTTCACGGTGCACCGACGTCTCACGCAACGAGGAGCTCTCGCAGGTATTATTTGAATTTCTTGTACGAGCTGGATCCGAATGGGGGGAGGGGAGGTCACGAATACTGGCCAGAGTGGAGGAAAGAGAGACAGTTGCTGTGGTATAAGACGCAGTGCGAGAATGACTATTTGGCGGACGATTTTCGAGAGGAAGCGTATAGTGTTATTCGCGAATTAGGAAATTCACTAAATTTATAAAAGAATATTTTATGCATTGTTCTTTAAACATTATAATTTGCCTTATTTCGTAGAACAATATATTAGATTACTATATGATAATTGCAAAAAGCTAATGACCTAGGGTTTAATTCCAGTCTGTTCATATACTCTGTAGAGGCGGCCCCATTCATACCACCGAAGGCGTCCGCGGACAGGACGATCGATCCACTATATATTACTCCGTAAATACTTTTGTACTTCAAATCCTTTCATCAGCTTACTGTGGATCAAGATGTACTGCCCCTCCCCGCATAATATAAAGACGCCATGCTGCCAATTGCTGTGAAATATGGAATTTCATTTCATATTGCTCATTTTGCGCTGGATATAGGGATTCGCCCTTATATATTGACCATGGCCGCTGTAATGGACGATTACGTGCTGGGGCGAGACCTGCATGGCTCAATTAGGTGTGTGTTTTTACTGGCTGCGGATTACTGGCGGCAGCTACTAATGTAGCCCCTAGATTGGAGGCCCAGCACCTCCTGTTTAGGATGCACAATGGATTTGTGTTGAACCCAAAAATACCCGTCTCTTCAGACATGAAAATTGCCGAGATAGGTACAGGAACAGGGTGAGTTGTATTTAAAATAACACCAAGACGTCTTTGCTGATAACCCGATTTGTTAAAGAATCTGGCTTCAAGACATAGCATCCCAACTGCCAGAAACTGTCCAGCTGCATGGTTATGATGTGTCGGCAGGCCAATTTCCTCCCGCATCCCTTTGCCCCCCAAACCTGGCCTTTGCGACGCTTGATGCATTTGGTGATGTTCCTGCGCATCTTGTCGAGACATATGATGTCGTCCACCTGCGATTTTGGTGCGCCATAATTAGAGGCAACGACCCGGGTGCGCTCATTCGCCACGCTGCAAGACTGCTGAGTACGTTTTCTATCCCTTCTGCTCCCGTTTCTGTGTGAGCTGTAGTATTTACTGTTACAGAACCTGGGGGGTACTTGCAATGGGAAGACGCAGACATGGGAAAGCCGGTTATGCGAGGGGACGAGGCAGAGGCTTTTCATAAGCTTGGCATGTCGGTTCTCAAGAGTTTCAATATCTTGTTAAAGTCAGTGAATATGTCTAGCGGAACCACCTTTCCTCCAGTGAGAAATATACTAATTGCACATTCGTGCCTACTTAGCTGGATTGGAGACATCCCAACACACGTCCTTGACCACGGCTTAACAGTTATAGACAGTGCAACTAGTTCTTTCCACCCTACCTTAGTACCCCTTACAATCAGGACATACTTAGCTGGATGGGCCGAGGTTTTTCAGTTAGTGGACAAAACCAAAAATGCATCCCTTCCGACAAAGAGCGAGTGCCAGAGGGTATTACTCGAGTTACATATGGGGCTTAAAAACGGGGCATTATATTATTGGCTGCCTGTAAACCTTCTTGCTCAGAAACCTAGAGTTAAATAACTATAACACGACCTAAAGTCGTATAGCTGAAATAGAAGGTATACAATTAAATTAAATACGGACCGATTAGCTTATTTCATTGACAGCTAAATACATGTTTGGCTAAACCAAATCATACTCCCGTTCAATGCCGGCTCAAGGTCTAATCCCACTTCGGTTACTTTACTATTTGTACCTAATTTGAACGACGCTCGTACAACTAAATGATCGTGTGGATCCTCATTCATAGTCATCAAAGTCGCCAGCCAGCGCTCCCCGCAAACATGTATCATCCGTATTACCATAGGGATCTCATATGTAAGACGTGAAGCAAATAACCTGTCTCCACGACACTCCAAATCTAAATTACCATAGGCTGCGTGAATATAGTTTCCAGCGTAGGCTTGGTACGGAAGAAGAGGTGGACAGGCTGGACATGGAAGAGAAGGGTAGAGGAGTTCTGCGGAGCGAGCAAGATCAGATCTTCGCTGAGAGAGACGTTCTTGAAGCCTTAGGTTCCAGTCGATTCTTTCATCCTCAGGTGTCCCAAGGAGATGATCAAGCATCTCCATAAATAGAGCGATCTGGACGCAGTTGCTTGTTCCTGTCGTGTTTCCCATCATAGTCAGGCCCCATTGGTGATCTGGGAGATACATCGCGGTAGTTCCGAATCCAGTCCAGCTACCGCTGTGCCACACAATACGTTGCCCGCGGTAATTGTCAATGAACCATCCTAGGGCGTAAGAGTGTGGTGGTGGGAATGGATTGTTACTGGGTGCCGAAAATGAGATCCGTGGTGTTGTAAGAGTGGCATGCACAGCCGGACTCAGAGGTGAAGACTGAGTCATCATGCACTGCAGCCATTTTGCGTAGTCAACAACGTTGCTGATAATAGCTCCTGCTCCAGAAACTGCTGGGAAATCTGGTATTGGTTGTTCCACAAAGGCTTTTTCAGATGCGTTCCATGCGTAACCGCGAGCAAGGATGGTTCCTGATGCATTGGCTCCCATTGCTTCTGCAGGTGTCCAATATGTCTGAGTCATACCAAGAGGATGCCAAAGTCGTTGTTTCATGAAATTACCCAAGTTCATTGAGGTCATTGTCTCCATGGCATGTGACACAGTCGAGAACATGTAACTGCTGTAGAGATACTGTGTACCTGGTTCTGCAGCTCTTGGGAGATGTCTTAAAGAGCGGACAGCATCTCTTACAGATGCTGATTTCGGTTTGAAGCTAAACTTATGGTCTGGTAAGCCGGTCCGATTGCTAAGAGCATCTTCTAGAGTGATACGGGGAGTGATAAAATCACTATCCAGAACAAAGTCGTCACCCAGAATCGAAGAGAGTGTTGTTTGCCATGATAAATCTGACGGACAGTGATTCAACGACGAACGTAATTCCGCATTGTCTATCAGTAGAGAGACGCTAGCAGCAGTGAAGGCCTTGGTAGTACTTGCAGTAAAAAACACTGTTTCTGGTGTTACAACAGTATCAGGTAATTTTGCAAAACCATATGCCTAATCTCTGGTTGGCTATGCCGTCATGCTCTTTAGAAGATGGCGTACCTTAAAACTGGTAGAAGAGCCTTGGATAAGCCCAATTGCTAGACCGGGAACGTGCCACGTATCCAGCAACCTTTGAACTTTTGCGTTGAACTTGTCATCGAAGTATGACTCGCAGGATCTTGAATGGTGCTTTACGTTGTTTTGCGCCATGTGGGTGGTGTTGGGTGTCCTCTACAAGGACTAGTCAACAAGTAAGGTTGCCAAAAACGCCATCACAGCATTAGTTCGCAGCACTCTGATGTGTATAGATATACTTTGGATTGTACGTAGGTTGATAGAAACAGAAGAATCTAAGGTTAAGACGTATATGTATTTATTTGACGCATGTGGAGAATACTGCGGAGATCCACTCGATCATCGGGGGTCCGCGTTGCCCTTCAAGTAGCTTTACGGGACGGCGGGTACGGCATCCGTTGTAAAAAAAAAGTTCTTGATGCAGTCTGGGGTATATTGAGGTACATGCGATTTCATCTTCGTTCCGGCACTACCCCCGAAATTGAATAAGAAAAGATCATCAGGTAGATTTGTATATGCTCTTACTGGTCCTCTTCAGTGCCGTGCACCACGTTGCAGACTCCAAATCTTCGCTGTAGATTTGTCGCTGTTACTGAGCTGTTGTTAAGCATGGTACTGCTCAGCAACTATTGTTTCAATCTTATAGTAATAGCCATCTGGTTTCATATCTTTGGCCTCAATGATGGGTCAAAATGATGATATACATAAGCGTGGTACAGCGATGAAAATGCAACTCCAATTCAACAGCTCAGGTTTAGCATGCTCCTCAATAAGAGAACAGACACGCGGCGATCGCCCCCAAAAAGTAGATTTCAGGCACGTTCACTCTTCTTCTTTCGCAGCATAGGCACTGCCGAAGCTTCTACACCAGAATTATCTAGAAGCTCATTATAACCACGCCTTTTATAGAATTCTGGCACTGCCCCATCTAAAAAAAGGGGAACGTCGGTCTCGTCTGCTATCTTGTCTGCTTCTGCAAGAATTGCAGTTGCGCATCCGCGCTTTTGCCAAGCAGCCCGAGTGACCAAGGCCTCAACAACTGCATATATGGTGAAGAGGTAGTTAGCTGGGGTCCATTTCGAATCAAATACAATGCGATGGATGCGATAAGGGAATTTCGTGAGAGAAACTCACACACACGAGGTTGGTGGTTCATCAGCTTGTTATGGCGCTTCGTCCATGCGCCGAAGAGTTTATCCAACACCTCTTGGTTCATACCCCGCTGAAGAGGAATGCCCCAGTCGTTCCACACACTGGTCAAATTATCGCCGGCGGCGATATTGTACACAGTTCCCGTTGAAATGGGATAACCTGCAGTCAGCGATTAGTTACTCCAATAATATTGTGGGGATCAAATCATTCGCGGGAATATTGGCAAACCTTCAGCATCTCGAATAACCAGCAACGTGACGCGACTGTTGTCCGCCTTGAGGAGAGCCTCGAATACATCAGTTGCATACTTTGCCCCGTGGGCATTATGCGGGTAGATGTTGTACTCTCCTTCTGGGTTCAAACCTTCATTGACGAGCTCAATCAACTCTGGTATATCTGCTACAGTGGCAGGCTCTACTCGGATCTGAGCATCAATCGTCATATTGACTGGACGGGTGAAGAGTATGCGAATTCAGAGCGGGACAAGGACGATTGAAAATCTCGGTTGGTTCCATCACTCATGCTCGCTGATGCGGACTGTCTTTTAAATAGTGGAATGCGAGCCCCCGCAGATGATTGCGTCGTTCCAGACTTGCGACTCATGCATGCTAGCTAACGACAAAGTCCCTTGGTATCACTAATTGCATCCGAAGCATTACTAACGCAGAGTTATAGCGCCCTTAAGGCTGCGGCGTGGACTTTAGTCTGGCAAAGTTGAACCTAAGTGTACAGTCGCAGCCAATCCGGAGCACGGTTAAAGATAACCCACATCATTAGCGGGACTACCCTTCTCGTTTCTTTCTTTCTCTCTTTCTTTCTTGGGGATGTGGAAGGCCGCAACAACATCCATGAACGGCATTTTACGAGTCCCAGTGTCAGCGCTAGCACAATCACTAGCAGTATTACTAGCGCAGTATTACTAGCGCAGTGAAGCTCCAAGCAGAAGTAGAAGTCATCGCAAAATGTGTGGGCATGGTATTAACGTCGGAGAACCAAATAGAGTAGTTGTTATATTACGCTTACAAGCTTCGGTCAAAATGGTGACTATACAATGTTGACTATGGAGTTTGCAGGTCTTTTACTCACGTGATAAGTAGCCTTTTAATCTTGCCAAACACTCTTTTCCGTATGCATATATTCCTATACTACTACTCAGACGCAAGCGCAATGTCTCAAATTGTTGTTTATTTTGGGATCTATCCAGCACACTGAATGTAGCCATAGTATTGATTCAAGTTACCTCCGGATCATCAGCTACCGTTGCAAAATATGATAACCATGCACGCGGAAATTATGTACTCTGAAGTTGGAGATATATGACATTAGCAAAACACAGGACTTTCGATTTCAATGGAATTGCACACATGACAGTACCATGATAACTACAGTATTATAACTACTAAATTCGATCTAACACGATTCGCCACGCTGAGCGCTGATAAATTCTCTCCCACCAACGCTTAACATTTGGGCGGTTATCTATAGGTCAGCTTCGTCGGCTACAGAGTGTAACTCCCCCAAGACAGATGAAATAAGTCAGCCAGTGTAAAATCCTGTGGCGCGATGTCAGATATCATCAAAGAACGGCCGTGTCATGTAAAAAGATCTTACGTCTCCAGCAAGATACTTCGAGGTCGCAAGCAGGCGGGACTCATAGACGTCTAAGATCGCTCTGAGGTCTGCTCGATGGCGTGCAACTTTTGTTTCGTCAACAGCTTCTCCACGAGTTCTATGTATATTAGTAGAAGCATCGCAAATAAATGATGAAGTTGCGAGTCGAGCCCCTTCTTGAAAAGTGTCTCGCTGACCAGGTCTTTGGCCGCTGGGTCAAACGTAGTGACTTTCACGCTGAGAAGTTGCTCATAGACGGCGAATGCTCTGGTGTCAGCCGGGTTAACAGTAAGCTTCGTTGCTTTGTCTACATACTTGATGCGTAGATATTGCTTATAGCCCTCGACTCTATCGTTATATCCATATCAGCATAACATCTACCTGGAAATAGCAGTACGAGGCAATTTCGACGATATATGGCTCAGTGGAGCTGGGTCAGACTTAGTTGACCTAGGGATGATGATGCTAGTCACATATCGAGAGTATGATTCAGTAATGGCATGGACGCAAGGGCAACAAGAAGACGTTTTGGTGTGGTCATGACTTGCAAAAAATCACACCGAGTCAAGTATCGAACAGGTTTCCTGTGCTGTTAACAATCCGATGGTCACAATGCATATTCGCAATGTGTCTCCTCATATATATGAGGCCTTTGTCTGGTATCCCCAAGGCGACTTCAGCCTAGTTTAACTCGAAAGTGTAGCCAGATTCTTCTGCTTTCCATTATTCCCAAATCATGGTAGCCGTAACAACCGTTGATTGCTGAGCAAAGGCTCAATTCCCAATCGTCCGATATGTCATAATCGGGACGGATTTGCCTGAAGAAGGGAAACATTGGTGCTCTCGACTTAATGTATCCTAGCTGTTCGTTCGTTGTTGCACAGCTTGCAAAGGGTGAGGGTGGGCACCCTTCGCTCACACATTGTCGTGATGACCACACAAAATTCATTAATCCTACCCTAAAACCTAGCCGGCACCAACCATCTCAGACATTGACAGCATCATAAATTGGCAGTCAGCTCATGAAGGTCGCCCATGTGGCATGTTGCGGAGCTCTGCTCCAGCGTCGCCGGCCTGCGCGCCAACTGGTCAGAGGCGTCGGGGATTGGCATCATACCTCAAGTCCGACCTGCTTCATGGGAATTTATAAGCATTATCGTAATGTGACTGTTCCTTATAGACTAATGATTCTCGCTATTAAACTTGGTTTTAAGTTGGAACTTTGATGGGGCTACTTAATTCGTGTGGCACATGTATGACAACGAGTATTGTGAGTTTGCGTGGACAGATGCTGCAAAGATCGGAGTTCCACGCATCTGTTGGCCCATAAAATGAACTCTGGCCCACTTCCAGAATTTTGGCTTTGGTTATATATCTATATTCTTTGCATAAAGATTTACACACATTCCATTGTGGCACCCAAGTAAATCGACGGATATCACTTATGATCCTATCTTTGTGTATTGATCCTCTTGTGGTCTAAATCTTGTTTCACCTTCCCTCAGAAATATCGAGACACAAACATGACGACGGAAATAGTACCGGAGCCAAGAAATATGCTAGCAGTGTATGTCGATCGCGCTGACGAAGAAAATCATTTGCAAGCCCTAAAGATTGGTTGCATATCACTTCCTCCTGTTCAAGACGGCTGGGTGTCTCAGCTGCCAAGCTGAATTATCACGATGTATCCACACTTCAAGGTGTGGGGACACATCCTCTCCGTTATCCTCGCATTCTCGGATGTGAAGGTTGTGACTATCTCAAAGACGGTACACCTGTCATCCTGTATCCTGTCATGTATGGTACAGACTACCACGGAGAGGAAACGTTAGATGCCTCCAGGCATGTCTTCCGCGAGATAACAGACGGAACTCTTGCAGAATACGTCGTTGCCCCATTCCGTAATATACTTCCCTTACCTTTCCAGTTGGACCCAATTGATGGTGCCGTGCTCGGTATTGCATGGCTTACTGCATACCGGATGATTTTTTACCAAGGCCAACATGCGTCCTGGGTAGATAATACTAGTCCAGGGCTCGTCGGGAGGTGTATTCACGGCACTCATTCAACTTGGTTCGGCCGCTGGTTTACGAGTCTGGTGCACAGGTCGCTCTCCAGAGAAAAGAGAACTTGCCCGGCAGCTCGGGGCTGAGCAAACATTTGAGCCTGGTGCTACTCTACCGCAACAAGTTGATGCAGTGTTTGACATATCGGGCAACGCAGCGTGGTCGCATTATATTTCATCTGTAGAGTTGGGAAGATCGATTGTGACCTGCGGTGCTCATGGTGGCTTCCATGTTTCGCTAGATCTGCTTCGCGTGTTCAATGACCAGATCAGTATACATGGCGTATATGCTGGAACATTGCAAGAGTTTAAGGATCTAATTCAGTTTGTTATTACATAATCCATCAAGCCACGAATTGGAACAATGTTGCCGTTATGAAGAGGAGACGAGGGACTTAAGGCACTTTATATCGGGGGCACTAACGGTAAAATTGTCCTAGTAGCTGATTAGAATAGACTCCCGCTACTTTCTCCAGCGATTTTCACTATGAGAGTTTTACTATAACTCACCTCTACATGGGCTGACATCTATTCTTAGCCATGGTGTATTGTTGTTAAGAGCTATTGTCCTCGACAGGGAAAAATATGCCGATAATTACTACCATCAAGTAAAGTCAGGAGTGTCAACTTTCCAAAATATCGAGAGAACTAGGTATTTAAATTCGCTTCTTTACTCTCATTAAATAGCTTAGATGACCAGTTATTGATATGCACTCGCAATACAATTAGATTGGAATCCAGGAAACCCTTGACTACTACCAGCTGTGGGATATTGCATTGCCCGATACTTGACTGATCCGCTAACATGAACGTAAAACCTAAAAGCCTGTCCCTTGAAAATTGAGTCTATACTAACTTATAGATACTTATTCGTCACACCTAGTCAGTACTTTCTCTATTTCTCGGACGCCGAACACAATAGATTAGAACTCAAGATTTCACTTCAAAATACACAGCAACCCCATTCGCTTTTTGCTTAAGGCGTCCATACTAGATCATGATAATACATCTAACCTGACATCTGTCTTGACTTCTATAGACTTGGTGCCTTTCTTGTTTTCTGCCAATGAATAAATTGTATTTTAGCAGAAGGTCGCAAATTCTTCTCCAAGATTTGCTAGTATTTTGTCTAGGATTGCTACCCTTGTTTTTCACCAAAATTATCATCATTTAAGCGTCATATCGCCTTTGTAAACACAGGTTACTAAGAACCTCGTTAAGTGTTTTGGTCTCTCAGACCGAGAGAAACGCGCTACAGTCAGGGGTGGAAATCTCGGTTAATGTAGATCAGTTGCAGCAGCTGAAGGAGCCGTACATAGTTACACAGAGGCCACGGGATCAGATCTAATGCAGCAGCATTTTTGAGGTTTCTCAACAAGAGTAATACTATAGAGCAGATCACAGTTATATTTTATAAAGCCTCATATACTAAGAGGCATACGCCCCTGTGACGCAGTGGCTAAGCGTCTGGCAGGCTTTATGCGCGCTCATCGCATGAGGTAGTCGGTTCAAATCCGGCCAGGGCACCCTTTCCAGCTAACCTTCCCAAGACACACACACACAAGTA
>JARFTM010000332.1:0-23672 GCA_030278935.1 Trichoderma polysporum | reverse complement strand
TTTTTTTTATTTTTTTTTTAAAAAAAAAAAAAAAAAAAAAAAAAAAAAAAGTGCGTTACATCGTGTCGCATCCGCAGCGAAACAGAGGATAGTCGCTCTCTCCCTCTCTCTCTCATGTTGCGGGCGATGATGCAAGCTAGGCGTATCTGTATAGCAGCTGAAAGGGAAAATGATAAAAATAAGAAAGGCGGCATCTCGGGCTGGCATTTCCGCCGAGCGTTGACAAAGTTCCTTTGATTCCCATACGCCTCTGTCTGCAGCATCTCTTTTTTTTTTCTTTTTGCATCTTGTTCATCTCCCGAAGAGGATTTGCTAGTGTGCAAGCTACCTAGGGAGTTGTGAAATTATCTTTTGCCTAGATGGGATTGGTAGGGACCACATGGTGCTGTCGCGTGAGGCCTTCCGGCCCATGTCTGCCTTGGTGTAATTCGTACAGCGGCACATCTCATGCCGAGAGAATTCGGTATGAAATTTACTACTACAGTAAGGCGTATTGTTATTAAAAAAATCAATATTTCATACATTTTGCAGGGTAGAGAGATAGAGATATGGAGAAGAAAGAAAAGACAAAAAAAATCGTATCCTAGATGGACATAGTAGATGGGAGGGATCTGAGGGGGGGCGTGTGTGATTGCGATGCATGATGTATCCATTGCAGGTACATCATGGAACGAACAAAGAGGCTAAAGGCCAATTGAACGACAACACTGGGATCAAACACGTGCGGAGGGTTCGTAGGATTCGATGGACAAGGGCGAGATGGCCACGTTTTTCGAGGGTTTTTTTGTGTTTTTCCCCTTCGTTTCTTGTTCTTCTCCTCAAAAAAGACGAGGGGAGGGGGAGGGGTGGGGTGGCACAATCCTGGGACAAAGTCCAGATGAAGCTTGAGCAAGAAGAAGGATAAGCAAATGCTACGTTTGGCTGGGGGCTAGCGCCATGGGAGGATGATGATGATGAGGGATATGTAAACACGACGTTGATGGAAGCGAGGGCACAGATTGGAAAAAAAAGGACAAGAAGAGCAAAGCGAGAGAGTTGAGTGTGGTGGGGGTGTGTAACTGGTAGCATCTCCATTTGCCGCATGGGAAGAGGGAGCAGACTAGACTAATAGATGGAGTAACAACCATGGAAGCCGAAATACGATTTACTGTGTTTGGTTTTTTGTCTTGTCTAGGACGAGAAACTCCGGGCTTTGTTCTTGATCTTTTTACCAGGGGGGGCAAGTATGCGTTTGGAAACGGCATGGTCTGGTCTGGATGGATGTGATTCTATGGTATGGGGTAGAGTGTAGAGTGTAGCAGTAGAGTGTACGAAGTAGACAAGAGGGTGAGAGGAGATGAATTAGATTCAAGGAGGCGGAGTGGGATGCGCTTGTAGGATCTTTGCTATGTTTGATCGACCCTTTGCTCGAAAAAATGTTTATTTTTATCCTTTTTGTTTGTTAGGTTTTTTGTTACTATGTTTTATCTGCCTGGGTTGCGCTGATCTATGGCTCGGTTAGCACGTAATTGTTCCGTAGACCTATGCTGTATTTATTTTCGATACCAAAAACAATACGCGCCCGGGTCGAGTCAGTGATGAGGGGAGGGGGGAAGCCTGTGTGTAATTTTTTTGTACTGCGCCTCCTTTGTCCAAAAATACCTGTTACATGCGCTACACCTATTTTCACATTTTCTACATCTTTAATTTTGCACTCTATTTGCATTCATGCCTCTCTTTCTCTCTTGCGGCTAGGCTGTTTGTCTATCTAATCCCCCGGAATTGTTCGGACTTGAATGCGGGGGGTGGTGTGTGTTTGAAGTTTGTTTATTTTTGTTTCTTTATTTCTATTTCATTTTTAATGTACTTGGAGTGAATGGGAAGGGAAACAAAAACCCCCCCCCATGGTGGGCGTGGCGATGGGATGGGGGGATCACTGATGATGGGCTCAATACGACGTCTGGGCTGCAGATGGCGTATAGCATGGCATGGCACAGCACACGAAAGGCAGAAAACAAGAAAGAAAAAGTAGGAAAAAAAAAGAAAAGAAAAGAAAAGAAACCGACCCCCAACTCTGGGAACGCCGGATGAGACGGTACAGCATGAGTGCAGGAATGGGATGAGATATCTCCGAACAAAGCACTGCAGAAGGTTTCTTTCTGGTCGTATTTCGTATCGTCTTTCTGATCGTATTTCGCATGTGTACTTTCGTATGAGCGTAAAAAACACCCAAGCAGAAAAATTTGGTCGCATGTAAGTCCCCCTCCCCCCAAAAGCGAAGTTGCTGCCTGTATGAATGCAGTGCATATGAGTGCGTCGAACTACTGTATAGACGCACAGCTTCCTTCATGCACGCACACGGTTATGGAAGAATCTTGCGCGCCTACCTACCTATGCGAGACTAGGGATGGTTGGCGAGATTTGAGGATTTTTCGCCCAGGCCAGGCCCAGCCCAGCCCAGCCAGAGAGCCCATGCTGACCTGGAAACTTGGGAGCTGGGAACGAACGAACGTGAACGTGAACGTGAACGTGAGGCCACTGCGTTTGGATCCAGGCAGGCCATGCCCCATCCCATACCGTGCTGGTAACTACAAGCAATATTTGCTGGGTCTGTGATACTGCCTGTAATCGTGCCTGTCTCTGTACTGTAAGCACCTCACACTCCCTCCCTGTCCTGTCCTGCCCTGCCCTGCCTTGCCTTGCCTTGCCTTCGCCTCTCTCCCTCTCTCTATCTCGTCTGCGTGTTTTGCCTTTTCCCTGCCTGGTCCATTTTCTCTGGTCCTGTCTTTTTTGCACCGGCGTTCCATCATCCCCGGCTCCCATCAGTCTCTATTTTTGCACTCGTCCCTGTCATCAGCCATTCTTTTTTCTCTCTTTCTCTCCCCCTCTCTTCTTTTTGTTCCGTCTTCGAGGGTGTGTATGCAGAAGCGCACGGCCCTCGTACGATGATGATGATGTCAAGGTACAGGGCAGTAAAACTGGCTGAGTACTCTTTTATCGTAAATTACGGAGTACCGGAATTTCTTATCCTTATCCCCATCTCCCGCTCTCCCTCCAAGGCCAAGCGATATCCGGCAACTCACTTATTCGCCGGCGGGGGAGATTTTCTTTTTTCTTTTGCGACGCGGGAGCGGGCTCTTGCGCGATGCCGCTCAAATGCCCGTCGGGCGGGCGACGCTGGGAAATTTGACGGATGTGCGGCTACGACACCGCGAGTCCTTTTGTCTATCAGTATGTCTCTCGGCTCGTTTATTGATTGCGTGTATGTGTGTGTGTTTATCACGACGGGATGCCTGGCTGGCCCCAAGTACGAAGTATGGAGTTACGTGTTGCGCGCACGAAGCACTCCGTACAAGCACAAGTATAATACGGAGTACGGATGATACCGTTAGTAACGACCTGGATAACGCTAATTAACACACAAAGATGCCCTATCCGGAGCAGGATGTTGGTACTACTACTGCTACTACTACTACTGCTACTACTACTACTGCTACTACTACCACTACTGCTACCAATATCTACTACTACTAACTACTACTACTAACTACTACTACTACTGGTACTTGACTTGCAACTAACTGGTAGCACCACTTTATTAAGCATTTTTTAACATGATCAGCTGTCAGTTTCAGCCGCCCAGGTTTAATACAGTAGTGCTTTTACTGCTTTGTGCAAATCTCACTGCCACGTGGAACAAGACCCCCAGAACAGCACTCAATTGCCGACACGCTGGGCCGGAAATCCTGACAAAGCACAACAAAAAAAGCCGATGTTACTGTAACAATTATTTGTATTCCATACTTCGTACTTCGTATGCGGCCCTGCTACTTTAGGAAACAGTACGGAGTAGTATTCCTAGTATTACGAGTATACTACTGGTGGTAAGTACGAAGTGGTGGTACGAAGTAGTAGTAGTATTGATTGACTCCAAACTCCGGACTGAGCGGGAAGTACCTGAGTGTGCTACCAAAAAGCAGTGCACGGGACGGGTACTTCCGTGGAAAAGCACGTCTCCGGGGATGGAGTTGAGGTTGAACGGGGCTGAATAATGAGGAATATACTCCGTACTAAGCAACTAGCTCTACCAAACTAGACTACTAGGAGGATCAGCGCGCGGCAATGTGTAAAGCTGCCGCCCGATTATATCAGCAACTGAAGGAAGCGCCGAGTTATGTAATGATAGCTTTGATTGTGTAATGCCTTCCATACCCCTCCATCATGACAAATCGTCAGCGCTGCTCGCTGCCATTCGCCAGCGCGACGTAGCCGTGGGGAAGCCCAGCGCAAAAGGAGGAGTAGAGGATTAGCAGTATTGGGTACTGGGCGTTGGAATGGAGGAGCTGGAATGGACAGCTATGGAGATGGAGGGGTAGCAGAGGCAAATACTTGGAGGCCTAGGACTTGTAATAGGAAAAAGAAACTTGTACTAGATACTCGCGGGTTGGCGGCAGCAGTACTTAACCAATTGACTTCGCTTTTCCAACCTCTTTGCTCCGATCCCGATGGCTCTCTCTCTATCCAATCTCTTCAACTTCACCTCTTCTTTCTTCCTGTCGCTGTCAGACCCTCTCCAGCAATTCTTCACCGCATCCAACAACGCAAGCTCAGCAACAATGGCAGCGCGTCCAACCGGTCTCATCGCCACAAAGGGCATTGAGCTCTTGACCTGGGGTAAGCGACGGCTTGGATTGTCCCCCACTTCATACTGTATAATTCATGACAAACATTTTATCTCTCGCGTACTCTGTACTCTTCGCTCTGCCTATCCCTACCTCTCCTACTTTTGTACTCCGTACCTTGAATCCTTCATCCTCCCCCCTTCCACCAATACAGGCCTCTCTACGGAGTATCCCAGTCGCTAGCCCGCTCTCGTCTGCGATTTTCGTCTTTGTCACCCCCGGTACTCCGTACCTGCAGTTGTCTGCCTGTCTGCCTGCTCGTCTCCGGAGTCGGTATATACCAAATACTACCAGTGGCTAGCTAGCTAGCTAGCTGCTAGGTAGATACTCCGTAGACCTCTTGCTGTTGTCTGTGCGTCCTTCGCCTCTCCCCACGATGATGCTGGCCATGATGCTTGCAATGATGGTGACGTATTCGAGTTGAGGAAACTAATCGCTGTCATCATCCTCATCATCCGGCTAAGCGACTATCGTGGCGTAGCAAAGTCCAATCCTAGAAAGGCTTCCGGGCGTCTACGGTATACTCGGCAAATGCTCAAAGGCACTTCCTATCCGGGACTTGTTACGAGCATCGCATCCTGGTTGTTTTTTTTTTTTTTTGGCAAATTGCTGCCAAGATTTGCCTTTCTTATCATCTCTCATCTCGCCAAAAGCCTCGACCAAGTGGTCTATCGCGTCACATGGCCTATTTCAAACCCTTACCTTGTTCTCCCCGCAAAAAAAAAGAGAAAAAGGACCTGCTTTGCCCAGGACCTATTTGCCCATGGTACAAGTCGTATTGCCCAAGATCTGTTCATTATTTGAACATCTTTTTGCCCATGATAGCAGTAGTACTGCCTGTCCACAGGGCAATATTCGATAGTTTCGGGGAAATACCCCGGCCTTTTTCTCGCCTACACTACCCCTTGATTCGTCAACTCCTTCAGGATCATCGTTGATTCCTTCAGGATCGATTGTCGCTGACTAGGACAGGCACCCCCAACGGCGTCAAGGCTAGCATTCTGCTGGAGGAGCTCAAAGAGGCATACGGTCTCGAGTACACATTCCAGGGCGTCAACATTGGCCAGAACGTGCAAAAGGAGCCCTGGTTCACAGCCGTTAACCCCAATGGCCGTATCCCCGCCATTGTGGACCATGATAACAACGAACTTGGGGTCTTCGAGGGCAACGCCATCCTCTCATACCTGACGCGCCGTTACGATACCAAGAACCTGTTTTCCTTCCCCATCGACTCTGATGACTACACACGTGCCGAGTCGTGGATTGGCTTCCAGCATGGCGGCATTGGTCCCATGCAGGGACAGGCCGGCCACTTTGTCCGCTTTGCCAGTGAGAAGATTCCGTACGGCATGCAGCGCTACGTAGGCGAGACTGAACGCCTATACGGTGTCCTCAACGACCGACTTGCCGACCGGGATTACATTGCTGGCCCAGGCCGCGGAAAGTACAGCATTGCCGACATTGCGTTCGTGGGCTGGGTCAACGGCTTGGAACTCTCCTCTACTACATCCCATGACCTGTTCCCCAACGTCAAGGCATGGCTGCTTCGGCTCTGGGATCGCCCTGCAGTGCAGAGAGGTTTCGCCGTCCCCAACCCGCCCATGTACGACCCGAGAAAGGGCTTGACTGCCGAGCAAGCTGCCGCGGTTGCCAGCGCCAAGAAGCTTGTTGATGCCGGCAAGGAGCAGTTCGGCTACAAGTACCAATCTCCATAGAAGGAGAAAAAAAAGCACACGAAGGAATGATTAGCGTTGATACGTAGTAAAAAAGAGAGGAAGAGAGAGAGAAAAAAAAGGCATATTGGACAATAACATCGAATGGCCTCCCCCCACTGTGACTCTTTCGCTTAATGAGGCGTGAATTAAGACTTGTCAGATTTTCGTATTCCATCTTGACTATCTCAATGCAAAACGACACTATTACTCTTTTCCATACTGTAATGTCCCGTTATGCGACTAGGAGACGGAAGCTTATCGACTTGGCGCCTGTTTAGTTCGCGGCCGGCAATTGACCTTTTATGACATCTCAAAAGAACCATCTGGTTTTGCAAATCGATACTTGTACGTTGAGCCGTAGTATACAGGTGGCTAGGAGAATTTAAGTGGCATGATGGTGTGCACGCCCTGGCCCCATCGCGCAGGAAGCAGGATTGCAGGCCAGCCAATGGTAATGATCGCGGAGGATCAACTAACATTGTTGCAAAACGGCTTTTTTTGGTGGCTTGCAGCGAAGTCGTCTTTGATGGGATTCGACCCTACCGCAGGTCCTTTTTTGATGGATGTACTTTGCAGAAATGCCTCATTTCGTCCCATCCTCCATCCCCCATCCCCCATCTCATTCCTACGGACGCTATAGTAGAGCGCCGGATCTAACACAGATGCCCGCTCTGATCATGACGCTAGGCACATCTTTTACACACACAGAGAGATACAGACACACACCACCAAAAAACTACTACTGCCTACTAATAGTATAGTTCGAGTAGAGCAAAATGAAGTGTGTATACGTACGTGTGTACGTACGTGTGTGTGTGTGTGTGTGTGTGTGTGTGTGTGTGAGGTAGGTAGGTAGGTAAGTAGGGTAGGAGAACACCGCGAGCTTCGAATTAAAGTATTAGTCGTCAAGTCTTTTTTGGTTTTGTATAGCTTTTGTAATTTCTAAATAACACAAACTTCCCGTAGAAGTCCGAACGATATCCCTAAATGAGTAACTAAATGACATTCGATTCTCGAACTCCCCCCCCCCCTCTCAAGAGCGGGCCAAAGACAGAAAAACAGGTAAAACAGACATGAGACCCCGTTTCTTGCCATGCACGATGCAGGTTCCGGGTCCCTGAATACTACATCCCCCCTCCCCAATTCCTTCGTACCTCGTTTTTTTTTTCTCTTTCTCTTTCTTTCCAAAACACGTCCTGCTGCCTACCCTCGTTCGTTCGGTCCCGTAGCCGCTCGCCCGGTCCCGTAAAAAACCAACGCGGCCAAGGGAAGGGAGGGCCCGTTATATCCCTCTCCCGCGTCCATCCGGCTCCCTCTCGCTCTAGAGCCAACAAAAGAGAGTCGATGGACGAGGGCATTGCATGGGTCTAAGAGGTAATACACCGAGAAAGAAGGGACAAAATGAATGTCCATTAAAAAAGTGCGGGAACCAAGCAAAGCACGATACGATCAATGCACGCCCCTCCTTTTAATCTAGACCTACTAAGTCGCTACATGTTCTACATTGAGTGTTTGGTAAGAATACAATGAATGAAAGAAAAAGCCCACCTATGGGCATTCCTTTTTAGCATTGTGTGGTTTTTTGAATCATTTTAGTATTCCATCATTTTTACTCCGTATTGCTTGTCTTGTTTTCCTTTTCCTTGTCATTTGCCGCTTGTAATCCGAATTGCCGTTTCAGGAAACGTCCACGCAAACTCCACTCTGCTAGAAATCTTGCCCACATCGTCCGTAGGCATCGCCTCATCCTCTTTCAAAAGTACCATTTGAAAAGAACACGGAGCAAAAATAAAAAGCCCAAAAACTTTGAACAGAGGCAAAAAAAAGAAAAAAAAAGAAGCTAAAAAAGCGTGGTGAGGGAGGCAAAAAACAAGGCAGGAAAAGGAAATGGGCTCCCAATTCACACACACCCTTGAACGAAATACTTGCCGTTCCTCCTCCTCTCTCCACTCTCGTCTTCCTTTGCCATCTGATATTTGCCTCTTGGCCCCCCCCCCTCACTCTCTCATCCTTCCCCAGTACATACATAGCACATATACCACATGCACATCCAATACACGCCCCCCTTTAGCAAGAACCACAAAGCGTCTCGGAACCCTTCCGGATCCCGAGGTGAACAAAAAGCCTGCAGCGTTTAGCCTCTGATACTCATCATCTCCATATCATACCCCATTTGCCCCCATACCCACGCAGTTTGATATTGCCCATCTAACAAGGGGAACAAGAACAACAACAAATACACCCCCCCTTCCCCATCCCCCCTCCTCTTTCTCCTCCATGCCATGTATCACAGTGGCGTTGGGCGTGCGTGATGAAGTGGATGAGGCCAAATGTCCCGGGCATGGGTGTTTTACCCGGCCAGACCAAGCCGGCCAAGCCAAACCAGCCAGCTAGCTAGTCATTCCAATTGCTTCGCGGTTCGTGATCCCACTAATCACATCATTCTGCTGTCGTATTGTACCGCAAATTCCTGCCAGGAATCTGCGGCACGATAAGCCAAAGATCTCCGAGGGTGGCATGTGGAAAACTAAGAGTTTTGGGAATACTCGCCCGGGGAGAGAGAGAGTGAGAGGGAGAGAAGCCCATGCTGTGGACTATCCCAGATGAGGAGATGAAATATGGAATCTTACTTTACTTGGCGATGCGAGATAAAGTGATGTGATGTGCTTTTTCCCTGTGAGTGTTGGTAAGACGGCGCATATCTGGTACCCCATTGAAGCCCCATGCTCGATGCTCGAATCGAGAAACATTTCTCCACGTCGTTCTCCCGGCCAGATCTTCTGTAGACGAATCAGCAGAGCACCATCACCGCACGTTGCAGCTCCAGGAAACACTCGAGGCCTAGACACAGGACCACAAGGACACAATCCACCCAGACAAATACAGGTACATTTCACTACCAATACATACACACTCGTACATACATACCTATCTACCTTCCCCGTACTCCGTTCTCGCCCAGTCTCCCAACTCCAGCTCACCTTTTTTTTTGGCATGTCAAAAGACCTCACGAACCCCGTTCCTAACCCCCCCTTTGCCACCCAACGCCTTGACGCCATCCACGGCAACTCTTCTCTCGCCGTCCAAGAGTAATGTAGCGTAAATCCGGATACCCATGCTGGCAATGAGATTCGCTGCCGCCTCTATTCCTTTCATCCACCATATCTCCGTAGTTCGGAAAAAAAAAGAATCAAGTATCGCAAGCCCCTAGAATATGCAGACCTTTCCCGCTAGTATACGTTTTTTTCTTCGATAAGAAAGGCGTAGATAGAAACGAGAAGAAGGAAGAAAAAACAAAAACAAAAAGCAATAATCCGTAGTAGAAAAAAAAGCACCAACCCCAGTGCATGCATGAACCACCTCATCCTGGCTTTGAGAAAAATGGTACATTTAAGAGCTGGATTTCGTCCAGGGCTCTTGAGAATAGACTCCCGCACTCTTCGCGGCATGCCGCGGCAAAAGACCATGTCGAATGCCTTGGAAGAAGATGTAAAGAAATATGCTGAGGTGGGATATGCCGAGCAGCTGCGGGTATCATTAATGCAGATTACTTTTTTGGTGAACTGATTTATACCGTCCATAAATTTCGTGAAAACCGTTCGTCTAGACTCCTGTAAATCTCCCCTATTAATGCAAATAAAGGCGTCCGTTATTCTGCGTGTCTCCTTTTTTTCTTCTTCTTCTTTCTTCTTATTTTCTCTTCGTTTCGTTTATAGCGCCGACACACCAGCAGAATTAGGGTCCACCACATTGTCGGAGAGATTGATCAGGAGTTGAGCAAGGCATCTCTTAGTGGCCGCATCGTCACGGAGGACAGACGAAAAGGTGGCATCTCGTAGGGGTTCCGGAAGGCATTGTCGAAGGGCCTCTCGCGCTCTGGCATTATCACTCAATCTGCATTATCATTTGTCAGAATGACTCTCCTTGAGCAACACATGGTAACTCTATTAGAATAAGATGAAGAGGAGCCTTACCGAAGGAAGCATCTCACCACGTGCTTAAGCAGGCGAGCGGTCTGGGATTCGACGAGCTGAGCAACCATGTTACTCAGAACGGTGCCAACGGCGTAGAAGCGCTCATATGTGGCGCAGATATAGTTAAGACCATTGTCATCTAGCAGTATCTTCTGAACAATGAAGATGGCAACGGTCTTGCTGAGCTCTGACCCTGTCTCCATGATACGGAGACAGAGCGGGATGATCTCGGTTGTAAGGAGGAAATTGATGACCTCGGATGAGTCGTTCTTAACTAGGGCCCCGATGACGCCTAGGCTTGTCAGGCGGAGGTACTCAAACGGTCGCGACTTGGACGTCGTGTTCAAGAAAGGGTAAAGGAAGAGAGGTATGTGCGCTGCCGGGGGGTCAGTAAGCAATGCTGCAACCTTATCTGCCTTTTACCAAAGTATCGGGGAGGATTTTGACTGCAGCTTACCGTTGAGAAACAGGGTCCGCGTATCGTTGTGGGATGCTACACATTGAAGGAGAGCTAGCGCATTGCACACCCTGTTTGATGCAGCTGCCGTGAGTTGCGAGGGATTGAGAAGCGTGTAGACGGAGATGATTTCTTGCAAGAGAGATGTCATGACACCTGCAAGTAGAGGGAACACGCTTTGGTCAGCGACGCATTCGGGGGGTTGAAGGAGGAGTATAAAAGGAAATCATACCGAACGAATGCCACAATATCAGAGCCAGCTCGGGCACTTGTTCCCTCTTTTTACTAAGCTCCAGCAATGCCGCCTCTCTGGTATTCTCGCTCAAAAGGTCCGCAATATACGCCATTGTCCGTCGGTTGTCCTCTGAGATGTTGTCATGTCCACCATCTTGCCCATGAGAAGCGGAAATGCTGTTATTGACGTTGGAGTGACCGCCTGGCATGCGTCCGTAGTGAGGCGGCTGCTGCTGCTGCTGTTGTTGAGCCTGCTGCTGAGCTTGTTGAGCCTGCTGCTGGGCCTGCTGCTGGGCCTGCTGGGCCTGCTGCTGTTGATGCTGTTGCTGCTGAGCCTGTTGCTGGGCCTGCTGGGCCTGCTGCTGCTGAGCCTGCTGCTGTTGCTGAGCCGCCGCAGCAGCAGCTTGGTGGGCATGTTGTTGCTGGTGATGGCCCGCCTGCTGGTGCATCCAGGACGAATCCGCCTGGGGGTTGAACTGGTGGTGGCCGTAGACGTGCGCGGATGGCATCATCCTGGCGGTTTCGGGGGTTCCGTAACGGCCCAACAGTGGGTGGAGGAATAATGCGGGCGGAAGAAAGGACAGATAAACAGTCTCTTTGACGAAAGCGGGGGATGTTTATCTACTGCTCGAGATATTCTGCTCGTCGTCACCGTCCTTAACTGAGTCAAGGGAGAGTGAAAGTTGCCGGACAGCTTCGCGGGTAAAGGCCGGAATTGCAAGGCTGAGGCCCCAGGCTATGGCAGGAGCAGGAAAAAAAGGCTGTGGTATGTGGCGCCCGGCAAATGGCGATCTCGACGGCGCTGGCACGAGAGCAGAAAGCCGGGGAAAGCTCACGTTGCAAGGGGAGTAGATTTTTGTGTAGCTCGACGCAGCTTTACTGGCTGATGTTGAACCTAAATGGCTGATGGTTCAAGCAACGAGGCAACCCCCACCGCCCAGGACCGCGAAGCCCACGCGGGTCAGGATTAATCAATCTCCGGTACCTGGGCAAGGCACATGTGAGAAATGAGGCTCTGCGCAGGTTGAATTACTGAATATTGTATAGACTAATATGATGATACTTCAGTATCAGATTTGCCATTTTTGCTCTAGATTCTCAGCTGAAGTGTTTAAATAGTTTATTTTAATTTTATTTTGTACTATTGATTCTTCACGTTCCGTACGTTGTTGCGCATGAAGACTCTTTGGTACGACGTAAATCCAGCTACCCGGCATTGGTATCGAGGGGCTACATTTATTAGAGTTGAGGTTACATGAAATGTACCGATAGAATGCTGCATGTAGATGACTCTTTCACGGCATGTAGAATCTAACTGGTGGAACTTGTAGGTCGTTTCCACTCCAAGTATATGCATCTAGTGATCACCGAGCCAATCCCCTTTGAAATAGCTCAAAGTGGCCCTGTAAGCTACAAGACAAGGGGCAATACACGTCATGACTGGGCCAGAGCACATTATATATAAGTTGCTCTCTATTGTTTGGATGAGCAAATAATTTAAATTTGCAGTAATTACCACTGGTTCTTTTGCATGTGTGCTTCCAAATAAATTGCCACATGTATCATAACGACTAACAGGAACATTCATCATCTTTTAACACATAGCGCGCTTAACGACTCAAAATAAAAGGGGAAGCAAAGGTCAAACAAAGAAGAGAAAAGGAAGAGGACGGCTAAGACAAGCCAAGTATCGAAATGAACGAAAAAACGCCACGCCATGCATCGAAATGTTAGAGAAAAAAAAGACCAACCCAGTACAAGCAATGGATATCCAGAGAACGCTTTAAGCCTCATCAAACATGACTGACACAATTTCATCGAGTATTGTAAACACTAAGTGAGAACTGAGCATCTATTGGTTAGCAACATATCTCTTTGTATACGAGAATTAGAAGGTGGAGAGAGTGGGTGGTAATTCTTACTTGAGCCTGGAGTTATTAAACGTTGCAAAGAGGCGTCGGCTTGCCACCTGGGCGTTGACCCTTCCTACAACATTTCCCGCTAGGTCCGGTACCAGCGTCGCCAGCATTAGACTGGCTTCTGTCCGCGTCTTCTTCTTTTCCGCCGTGGTGCGTGGTTTTCGATCCCGAGCCAGCTCTCCGTCTGGCCATAGGGCGTTTCGTAGCATGGCGACATATCGCAGAAGCGACTCCTCCTGCACTGCCATCCTGATGTTTTCACGTACCCTCTTTTCAATTGTCCCACCAAGCAGTTGCTGCAATACTACCACAACTGCTCTCCCTCGCAGCCAGTTGTTCCCCTTGTTGAGCTCAAAGACTTCGAGGAATATATCGCAAATGGGCTTGATGAACGGCTCCAGCTCCTTGTTCTCAAAGGCGTCCAGCTCTGCCTCTGCCTCTGCAACAGGGAAGGTTTCCTCACTGACGTTGAGCGGCATCGTATTGAGCTGGTTAGTTGCCGCCGCAATGAGGTTTTGCCCCGCGACCGAGATCTGATCTAGCACTGGGATATTGCCGAGAATGTCTTCCATGCCGTCAGCGACCGAGTCGTACAAGCGAGTCATCATATCTTTCTTGTTTTCTTGACCCATCGGATCCTCGCCTGGCGCAATAGCACTTTGCGATAAAAAAGCTCGCAGTTCACGGCTGCGACACACCTCGGGCAAAAGCAGGAGCTCCCGTAGATACTTCTCCAAAGCCGTTCGTCTTTTGCGAAGGAAATCGTTTTGGAATTTCATCACCACGCGACGTCGAGGGAAATCCAAGTGTCGTACTGAGGGGTATCTGGATCGCAGCTTCTGGTGCAGTTCGTGAAACTCGCTATATCTTCTCATCACGGCCCAGGAAGATGCTGGCATCTGTTCACCTGCATCCCGATGAACTTCAATGACGTACAAGGCGAATTCTCGGCCATCATCTTCTCGTCCCACCTGAATGGATTTAATCTTGATTTCAGATCTTCCGTAGAGGCTGTTGTCGCTCTCCTGGATCACGTATTGCTGTCGCTGGAGCTCCTTGCGCCTGATCTCTCTCTGTAGACTTGTCCTCGACTTTTTCAGAATCCGCAACTCTGCTGCGTTATTTGTGAGTTCTGCCTTCTTTGTCAAGGATTCTATGACCGCATCCTGTGCTACTAAGCGATCGATATCGTTCGTCAGCGCTGTGATGGCTTCTGCTAGTCCGAGATCTCCCGGAGCGGCTTCGTGTATTTCATCTTCTTCATCGGACTGCGCCTCTTCATCTACATCACCACCGTCATCTGATAGATATTTATTCTCATCCCCAAAGAGGTCATCGTCCACGAATACGCCAATTCGAGATGCGGCGCTGACAAGTCCCAAGGACGACAGAGTGGGCTTACCAGCCTCTTTTGCCGATATCAGAGGTTTGCCAGCGTCAAATGAACCTCGGTTAGAGTCATTATCATTAGAAAACAAGCCCGACATATTATCTTCGTTATCGAACAAAGAAGCTCGCAGATCTTCCGCAGTCTGTGGTCTTTCATCTTCCAAAATATTCGTCAAAGCTTGCTCTACAGCTTGCACAACTTGCTTGTCAGGCGTTTGCTGCCTCGACAAATCACGATCTAAGCTTTGCACCGAATCCATCATTCCATAGTTATCCAAGTCCTCGTCGTCAAAAAGGGGATTCGTCGGCCGATCGTCATCGAGGGACCTCCGCGAGGAAGTTAGCGGATCTGAGCCGTTACCATTAGTATTCACGGATCTGAGATCAGATATCGACCCAGAGAGTCGCCTAGATGGCCCGGCAGTCAACGGAGCGAATCGAGCCATGGGCTTTGATTTAGTAGACTGATATGAGTTGGTTCTACTTGATATGGACGGGCTTTGGTGTGAAGGCGGTGGCGGCAACACGGTGGCACGGGACATCTCTTGTGATGCGAGGCATTTGTAGTACAAGTCCGATTTCCTGAACCCATCAAAATATCGAGAGTGCATCGTTTCTAATACTCCACTCTGAGCTCTCAAAATAGCTCTCCTGGCTTTGTAATATTCTGCAGGCGTAGCCGATATCCCAGCCTGGAGAAATTCCTTGACGGCCTTCTTGGATGCGTCCGGTATGTTAAGTTCCGGCTTAGATAGATATGCTTGGTGGATCTGGAGCAAGTCTAGACGATCCGAGTCCGTCCACATAGGCAATGTAGACGGAAGTTCGTCATCCTGCCCGTCATCCTCCAAGGGATTACGAAAACCGTCAACAACAAGCCAGAACTGAACCAAGGGCATCAAACGCTGGCGGTCCATGTATTCCATAAAGTATGATAAACCTGCCGGATCTCGCAACAGCTCTACGAGGGACGCGTTTTCCAGCTTCGAAGTAGAGTTGGTTGGGGCGGAGGCAGCTGGCAGAGGCGAATGGCGATTTCCTCCCGCAGCCAGGTGATGTACCCTCTCATCGAGAAGCCGCTTTCCCATCTCCAATCGACGAAGATAGACTGGATCTTGGTTCTCCTGCAAAGAGTCGCGTTTGAGCTGACTAGCAACTTCACTGCGGAATCGCCTTGCGTCAGACAAGTTATTGACCCTGCGGATGGCACGAATGAATTTCTCGAATTTGCGCTCATTGTCTGCCGGTGCCAGTCGCGGTGCCATGGCTAGCTTACTGGATCTTGGTGTAGGAGAGGCATGCTGATCCAGCGCGGCCCTGAGCTTGCGAACAGTGGATCTGTCTTGAAGCATTGAGCGGCCAAAGTTCTCTATCAGTTGATTCCACATATCGGGATCTCCTAGAAGCTGGACGACAGGGAACAAGACCGCACATCCCACAACCTCCCGCACGATAATGGAGACAGCTCGGCTAGAAAGCATCTTTTTAGGAAGGACCTTGGACAGAATCCTTTCTACCAGTGACCGTAAATAATCTTGCTGAACCATCTTGGTGTCGGGGAAGGATAGCGAAGCAGCTGGATGAAGCCGACCGTCTCTAAATTTGGACGCAATTGCAAGGTCAAGCTCTTCAGATTCCGTAACAGACCGGTTCAGCTTTCTTCCTCGCACTGATTTCTCAGCTTCGTAAAAGTCGTGAAAATGAGCCGTCAAGATAGGCACAAAACGGCTTGTGACGAGATCAGCAAAGTCTTTGTTGCGAAGCGAAGCGATCAAGCTTAAGAGTGCCTGTCGGATGGCCTTGTCCACTTCGTTTTCAAACGCCGGGTTCCGGCTGATATGAGAATACCATGAGCGTATGAAGTCGCGGAAGATTAAGTCCAGAAGCTCATCGAGAGCTTGAGATGCCTGGGGGAAGCTCGGATTGAGAGGCTCCTTTTGGTAAACCAGCCGTTGTCGTAATGCTTCCGCTTCGGTGCTCCATCTCTGCGAACTGAGAAATGCCACTCTGGCCGGCAGCGCCTTTCGATCGCCATGAGGTTGCTGTGTAGCTAAGACAAGAGCCGCGATAAGCGAGAGAACAGTGATGACGATACCGCTCATGAAGGCATAGCCGACCCAACGGAGCGCAGAGAAGCAGCTCACGGCATAGCCCCACGCAACGAAGTAGGCTACTCCAGCAAGAACTGCATCTCTACGCTTCAGGGCCATAGTCGCCTGTTGGGCATCATTGTTGAAAGACACGGTGAGCGAGGGTACATTAGCATATATAGTGTAGTAGTGGTTCGCGATTGCGACGCTCCAAACAAGCGTGGTTACAGAGCCACCCCGTTATCGATTAGCGGGAACTAGCCCACCATATTACGTAGCGTGGCTGCAAGCACTCCATTCATAGCTTGTAATAATGGCCCTTTGCATGCACAGCTTACAGGCTTAAAAACTCGACTTGGGCGCATGATGCTGTTGTACATGAGCTGACCTTCACCTGATATACCATTTATATCTGATTTGTTGATGGGACAGTATTGCACTTTCTTTACACAATGGGGTAGAGCTCCACACAAGTGATGCACAGAACAAGTCATATCATAAACAACTGCATCTGCTATTGGTACGTCAAGACATTTCCAATCCCGCCTTTCCCAACGTCATAGGCCAAGAGTTTTCAAAGGGTATTCGTTCGTTTATCTATGCTGCTTCAGCGTATCTAATTACCATGGGGGATCTTCCATGCGGCGGAACAAGGCTACAAATTTCTGTCCCTTGTTTCGTTCAACTTTCTTGCCCTCCTCCGTCTCGTTCAGCATAATCTTGACGCACTCATCATTCTGCTCCTCTTCCTCACTGACCCGCTCAAAAGAAGGGTGGACGTTGAGATGTTCCACCATCCAGTCGTGCAACGCCTCGACATCCGTGATCGTATAGACAATGCCACCGGGGCGTAGTGCGTAAGCGTATTCGGAATTGAGAGTCGTTGAGACGATCCGTGCCTTGTGTTTTTTTGTTTTGAAGTGCGGATCGGGGAAGCATATGAATATCTTGCTTAGTTGGCTCTTTTTGAAAAAGTTGGGCAGAAACTTCATAGTGTTTGCGCGAATGCAGGCTGCGTTCTGGTAGAGTTTTTCAGAGCTTTGTGCACGCAAAGCCCATATTCTTTCCTGAACAAACTGTGTTACTTGAGTACGGATCTCTAGGCCTGTAAGGATGTCAATAATAATCCTCTTGGACAAATGGACAAGAGAAAGAGGGAGGACTCACCAAGAATAAGCTTGTCTGGTAAAATCGGGGCGAGACCGACAAGTAGACCCCCGAAGCCACATCCAATGTCGACAATCTCAACATCCTGCTTCATTCGTGGAGATATAGATTCATCTTTTGATGCCTCCTCATCCACAAAGGCGGGATAATATGATGACCAATCCATATGCTCAGGAGAAAGTGGACTGCCATAAGTTAGCGTACGAAATGAATCACTTGTAGAGGCAGACTTACTACTCTAACACGTGGTCCGAGAAAGGATTTGCATGCGCTCTCTGGCGATAAAGCTTTTTTCTGGGTAGCAAAACGACGCCATCTTGGCCTCTTTTTTCTCGGAATCTATCCCGCCTTTCTTTTTTATTTGATTGGTTACCCATTGTTTAAATCCAATCTCCTTCACAGCAATTCGTGATGAGTTTTGTGAGGAAGCAGACTGAAGCTGATGAGGCTCGATCGATATCTGACTTGGCGGCTGGTGAAAGTTTGGTGTAGACAAAATAGGAAAGCGGTAAGATCTCCCGAACTCAAGCGTTCCGCGGCAAAAAGTTATATCAGGTTTAGCGGCATCGTCGCCCTAAAGTGCTGCCAACTAGAACCTTGAGCAGCCTGCTCAATCAGGTACTAGTGACTAATAGAACTTGCTTGCTAAGGTAGAGCCTTGGTACGAGCACTTGGTAGTTGGGTCACCTCTCAGGGAGATAGACTTTCACATGCCAATCAAAATACGATTGCACAGTCGACTAAGTACAAATGTCAGCTCACTGATATGCCAATCTGAGGAAATCGCGGTCTAGAGTGGTGAGATACAGTGGTGAGATCGGGGCCTCTTGGGGAAACAGTGCCAGGTACGAGGCATAAAGTACCGAGTACATATAATTCCCAAATACTAACGTTAATCTCAGCCAGCCCCTGCGCATCGCGACGACACTTAAGAGAGCTGGCCTAAAAAAAGCCTGACAGCTCCTGAGCATCCCTTTGTTTTGTTGTCCCCCCAAGCAATGAAAGCTTGCCTTTCTTTTCCGTCATCGCGACATCTTCTTCTATAGCTGTCCATCATGTCTGTGCTGATTTGGGACGCCTCTGGCGCTCTGGCATACCTGTCATTTCCCGGCTCTGCTTTTCTCGTCAATGCCATCTCCTGGATTAGCGTAAGTGCCGGGCTACATCCCTCCTTTTCACATGCGCCTCGTATCTGACCCTCAAGGATAGCTGGCTTTGGGTCTTTTTTTCAGTTTGCCGTTTGCTCTCTTCGTCGTCTACGATATCTTGCTATGGATCTGGAGAACATACTGGGGCCTTTCAGCCCAAACGCAAAATGCGCAGATCCCCGCCTCAGCCGGCGCGATAGCTACAAAGGTTACGGCGACGAAGATAACAACAATTAGCCCCGAGCATCACGATCAGCGAGCGAGGCGACGATAAGCGATTCTGAATTTGAGCAATTGAACTTTTATGATTCGTCACATTTATATAATGGCTTTTTTTTTTTTTTTTTTTTTGGGTATGGTTCTAAGCGATTTGTGAAAGTACCTTGATGAGGTCTCCCGTCACTCCCATGGCCGTCACGTCTCCGCCGGCCCCCGCGCCTTGGATAATCAGAGGATTGCTGCCATATCGTTCCGTATAGAAGCTGATGATGTTGTCGCTGCCTTTGAGGGAGGCAATTGGATGCGAACGATCGAACTGCTCCAATCCGACCTTGACCTGCTGGGTAGCTACGTCGATGCTGCCAACAAATCGGACAACCTGTCCAGCCTTCTCGGCAGCAGCTTTAATGTCCTCCATTTGCTGATCGAAAGCGGGCAGCTTATCGAGGAATTCATCTCCACTCGAACAGGACTCGAGCTCCTTGGGAATAAGGCTCTGGATAGGGAATGAGGTCGGCGATTCGATCGGCAGGCCTGCCAGGCGAGCCAAAATGGTCAACTTGCGGGCAACGTCAAGGCCGTTCAGGTCATCTCTTGGGTCTGGCTCAGTATAGCCCAGGGCCTTTGCTTTATTTACCTCCTCAGACCACTTGCCACCCTGACCCTCGGTCGGCGCAAAGGAATTGAAGAGGAAGGACATGGTTCCGCTGAAGACACCCTCGATCTTGGTGACTTTATCCCCGGTCTCGACTAGATCCTTTAGCGTGGAGATGACTGGCAGGCCAGCGCCTACCGAAGATTCGTGGTAGACCTTGGCACCGGACGATGCCGATGCGGTGAAGATGTCCTGCCAGAGCTTGTATGAGCCAGAAAATGCCTTCTTATTCGGCGTCACGATGCTGAGGCCTCGGCTCAAGGCTAGTGGGTAGGCATCAGCAATCTCTTGGGAACTGGTGTTGTCGACCAGGACCACCTTGGCTGGGGCGGCAGCCAGATAGTCAATGACTTGTGACAGAGGAGGAGGGGCTTGTGTAGATGCGGCGAGACTTTCTGTGACGCCGTCCAGGCTCACGGGGGAGTAATCGACATTATAGAGGGCCTTGCGACTGGTCGAGATGTAGCAGAGGCTTAGCTTAGGAGATGGTTTTCGAGCAGCGAGCGCTTGCAATTGGGAGAGGAAGCTTTTGCCGACACCACCGGCACCTAATGGATAATGATGAGTCAGTTGGATCAATTGGTAAACTGTGCATTGGATTCACGAGGCAGAGCAGCGCCTACCAATGATGGCAATATAAATCTGATTGACTGCAGCCATTTTGTCTTGTATGTTGGAGTAGAAGATGGGTTTTGAGTCCGATAGCGGGGTTGGAGGAGCTAAAAGCCGCACCAGAGCTATGACATGACCTAACTGAATTGCGCTGTATTTTTGCTGGTATAGGTAGCTGTGAGCTGTGGCTATTTTTTGACAGAGGAGTATGAACGCCCAAGAAATGGCTTATTCTAACTCTAGATTTTGTTTTCTTGCCGTCTTCGTGCCATTGCTACGAGCTATTTCTTCTTGCGGCAGTTTCGTCATCCAATAACCATAGCTGCTGCTATATTTGCGTACTACTCCGTACCTAAACTCATTTTTACGAAAACTTGGATGTACGACAACTTAAGCTGGGAACTCAAAGAGGATATGCTTCCACACCTTAATAAGAAAATGGACGGGTGGTAAGCTTCCTAAAGTATAGGTAACGATGCGTTTCTTGACTTCTTGACTTCTTTGAGAGAGTGCTGGAGATACTGTGGCATCCACAACACAACACCCAACTGTAATTACATCGTAAAGAAATGAGCACATGGGGCAGTGAATAATTTTGATTCACCCTATAGGAAAGAGAAAAACTAGATTTACAACATGAAGATGTCGCACAGCATTCAAAAAGAGCAAAAAGACTGGAGAATAAGGGATTTGAACCCCTGACCTTTTACAGACTTGCACAGACTGAACAATGCAAAGCAAACGTGATACCCCTACACCAACTCCCCGAATCTTAGAGAGCACCTGAGTGTAGATGGATCAAAGGGCTTCGAGATGGAGCAACTCTCAAGAGATAGTCCCAAAATTTCACAGAGCAGCATAATGGTCGATCATGATACATTGATGAGTTTCAAATGGATGAGGTGCATGCTCGAGCTACAATATTAAGTGAGCTAGCTAGTGCCACGTATCTTATACTGCACTAAATCCCAAAGAGCGAACTGTTGGTTCTTAAATTGACGCTCACTCGTGGTTTTGGTGAACGATTTTTTTTATTCACGTTACTCTATCCTTACCTACCTAGATATATGAACATCACAGAATGAAAGAATTCGTAGCATAGCACCTCATTCAAGTTGCTATTTGTATGAATAAACCGAGAACAAACTGTGACCACAGTACGCCATGCTTAGTCATCACACAGACCGTTCCTTTCTTCAGTGACGTCCAGCTTCCCAGTGGCATCACGGCGATAAGATCATCTTTTTGGCTTCGTCTGATTCGCTATTTGGGACTTGACCATCGATCGTCATCTCTACAAGATACGTTGTACTAGCCAATAATTGTCCCTGAAAGAGAGGATATCATTTTTGGAGCTTAAACACGGCATCTGGGAGTGCATGCCAGGGAATCACCACACACATCAAAAATAGACAAGACATAGATATCACTATGCCTCAGGATCCGAATCTCTACGGCCAAAGGCCTCAAAAACGACCCAAACGAGAGACGCTATCATCATCATTGGATTTTACTGCACAGCTCACATCACTCATATCAAATACTGCTCCTCAGGGATCAACATCAACGGCTTCTGGACGCCCGAGGCCATCGAAAAAATCCAAAGACGACATCTTCCACGGGGCCGGCAAGTCAAAAAAGCCTAGTGGCAGGGGGAGACATGCCGAATCGGAGAAACTGGTGCTCAAAGAAGTAGCTGGGACGGAGGAGGAGACACGGGAACTCGAGCGCGCAAAGCGCAAGATGGAGGGCAAGGCACGGCTCTACGCTGCGATGAAGCGTGGAGACTATGTGCCGAAAGACAACGAAGCGGCGCCGCTGGTAGACTTTGACCGCAAATGGGCCGAAAACGTAGAGGGCAAAAGTGACTACGAGACGTCCAGCTCGGACGGCGAAAGTGGAAACGGAAGCGACAGCGAACAAATCGTCGAATACGAGGACGAGTTTGGACGCACACGGCGAGGAACCAAGGCGGACAAGGAAAGGATGGAACGTCGCATACGGCGAGGTTTTCTGGGAGCAGAGGAGCTGGAGCGCTTGTCAGCTCGGCCTAGCGCTCCCAGCAACCTCATTTACGGGGACGCGATCCAAGCTATGGCGTTTGCCCCGGATGAACCGGGCAAGATGGAAGAGCTGGCGCGCAGGCGGGACAGGAGTGCGACGCCGCCGGAGATGAAGCATTACGACGCGGACCACGAGATCAGGACGAAAGGTGTCGCCTTCTACAAGTTCAGCAAGGACGAAGAGACGCGGACGAAGGAGATGGAGTCGCTCGAAGAGGAGAGGCGTAAGACCGAAGAGCAGCGCCAGCAGCGCGAGGAACAGCGAGCGGCGAGACGGCAGGAAATTGAGCAGCGCCGGAAGGACATGGGCGAGCGGCGGGCGAAGCGCCAGGCGGACAGCTTCCTGGATGGGCTATGAGACAAGCGAGAGTGATGGGGGAATCCTACTCGAACGAAATACTAATACTACTATACTCCGTACGGAACGCATAATACTACCTACTACTGCTTCTGCTACTTCTACCAACCGCCGCGGACGGCCTTGTTAAACACTCGGAGTCCGTAATGGTGCGTGTGCTCTGAACCGTGATTGATCAGCGTGTCAAAGAACTCCAGCCGCTTGCCCAGGCACCTCCCAACCAGAGTCCATTAGCCTGAGACGATAGTGTGAAAACCAGGCGCCATCGCTCCAGCCACACGCGGGCCATGGCCCCCTCTATCGTGGGCTGGTAGCGGCTTTTTCTTCATTTTTTTCTCTTTGTTGTCGATAGTATTTCGCTCGTTCCGTTTAGCCATACATTCCTTCTCCCCAATCGAACTGACCTTTGTTGATTGGGCAGGCTTGGATTGGACGGGAGCCAGGGCACTGCAGCGAGCCAATGAAAGGTCTTCATGGCGCCCGCAACGGCGAGGGAAAAGAAAGGACAAAATGACGGACAGCGAGTCCAGCTTCCCAATCCATGTGCGACGCAACAGTTGTAAGTCTATTTAGTTGCAACGCTACTACGACCTAGGTCAGCTAGTGAATGCGAGGGCGTCTGGTCGTATTGTTGTCGTATAACAGCAGGAACTGAACATTCCTGCCGCACAGTTGGCGGACATAGCAATCCGTACGGAGTAATTTCAAAACGAGGCCTTTTGCGTGTTGGCTTTCCATGTGATGACTTGTGTGCCCTTTTGGTTGACTTGGACGCTTGTCGTGTCGTCGTCACGGCTTGCGTGCGCTCCGGGCCAGTCAATGAGTGAGGCTGCAGGGCATGTGCTCTTATTGCATATGTTGGCTCCGAAGGGCTGCATTGGCACCAGAGGATCTAATCGTCCGGGGTTACACTGCGGAAAAAGTAGATTTACACTACTCGTACTGTGCCTCGTGCTGCTTGAGCCTCGAGCATCATTTTTTTTTTTTTTTTTTTTTTTTTGCTTACTGATG